>JAGFPH010001757.1:204047-218626 GCA_018207615.1 Philaenus spumarius | reverse complement strand
CATTTAGTAAAGCTGTAAACTTGGTGACGCTAAGATCTGATTGATTTGATTTATAATGAAATTTATAAGAGATTCGAGTTTATACGATACGAGGTGGTTTGAGAAAGCTTTGTTCTAGAAATATTACTCCCTTTTTATTTTTGATACTTTTATTTAACTTTAGTTTCTATTACACACAAATGTAATTTTCATTATAAAACTAAGGGAGACCCCTGCGTGTTCCGCACGCCAACCCCGTTGGAACCTTCTAAACATATATTTGATGTTTTCTTTATAATAAAGATGTAAGATCAATAATACCCTCAAAGCTAAGAAGGGTAATAATGTTAAATGTCCAAATCGAATTAATTCGTATAACAAAGGTTAAACGATTTAGCAATAAACACACAAAACACACTTAAAAAAAACCCTAACCTAAAAACTAGAAATACAAAAAGTTGTTTCAAATTTTGAAATCAGCTGTTAATGGAAATATTAGAGCACACAGCTGATTGCTGTACCAACTTATTTAATAATGATTTATTATACCTCTCCCATAGCCATACAATATTTAGTACTGTTTGTGTTGTTTCTACGTCGAATAGATAGCGCTCTTTACAAAAGCCTAAAATAAAAGTTAGAAATATCAAAGTGTGAAATCAGTTGTTAATGAAAATATTAGGACAAATAGCTAATACTGTACCAACATCAAACATATTTCATTATTATTTGGTATATGGAGCTCCAGCTGTCGTAAAATATTTAGTAAAGTGTGTGTTGTTTTTACGTCCACAGAAGTCGTTGTTCACAAAAACCTAACTTAAAATTTTGAAATACAAATAATAGATTTAAATACTTAAATCATTACAGCTGATAACTGTTATTATTACAGTAAATAAAAATAGTTAATAGCGTTGACGTTATTGTTAAATATTTGCTTTTATTACTTGAATTGTTGGGCTTCCTAAGCTAATAACTTAAGTTGCATATATGGATTTTGTTAGACCTTTTTAAAAAAAAATTACTGTGCAGTTTTTGATTGGGATATAATTGCAATAAGAAATGATCTGATATTTTGGGAAATATTTTTGACAATTTTAGGGTTAAACTTTTGATTTAGAAACAACTAACAAATAAAGTATAAGGAATGAATGGATTATATAATTAATTGTGTGAACATTTTTAAAACAAACAACTTGAGAAAGTAAAACTTTCACATTTAACTTGAATAAGTTTTGACATTTTAAATATAATACAATTTTTCCTTAAAATAATAATTTTATGAAATATTAGCATTTACTTTGTACTAAGTAATTAAACCAAACGGTTACCTTCACATTAAATCTTTGACAAAAGGAAATGACCGTGTTTCCGCAGTGACAACACAATGGCGTTTCCTGTTTAGGTCCACGAGCTGGCATATTGCCGAGGCATTGTTGTGAATGTTTTGTCCGCAGAAATAATCCGCACGGTCTAAAACGATGTTAAATGCTAATACACAAAGGATTCAGTAAGCTACGATTTTGAGTAAATGTAGAATATCGATATATAGTGCTATTCGTTTCTAATAGACTACACAATACTCTCTTTAATGTCATCTATACTAATATTATAAAGAGGTAAAGTTTGTTTGTATGAAGGGGTTAATCTATGGAACTACTGAACCGATTGAAAAAATAGTTTTAATGATAAAAAGCTACACTATCCCTGAATAACATAGGCTATAATTCAATTTGATAAAAACATTTTTTATTTCAATGTTTGTAAATTTAGTCGGAAAAATCTTAGGTTAGGCCTACATTGATAAACCGTCATATTTCTTGAAGGTATTTACATTCATTTCCTACCATAGCAACCAATTGAATAAAATAACAGATAAAACCGCTGATTTCCATTAAAAGCTTATTTTAAACTTTGGTGCAATAATTTCTAGGTTAGGTTTTTATTTAAGTGTGAACCTGAGCCTTGTTGGTTCTTTTGACCTTTATTATAACTCCTGTTATATATAAAATATACCAAGTAATTTGATTTAAACATTTAACATTATTTACCATTTTAACTTTGACGTGCGGAGCACGCAATGGGGTTTCCCCTAGTTGATTATAAAAATAATGAAACTAAGAAATACTATGTTTTATTATATACCTTTATTAAGTTTGTGTTGGCGCAAGAGCATATATATAATAATACATATTTTAAAAGCTAAACTTTAATTGAACATTCTCTGAATACGTTTCACATATTGTTTCCTAGATGGTATTATTTTATTGTAAAGCTGTGTATACACTTGAGCAATCGCCCCTTATGAGCATGCTTTACCCTGTTTTGCTCAGATGTGTACAGGGCGAGCCGAATGGATCCGCATGCCTAAGCCCGATCCGAAAGTTGTCAGTACAGTAGGAAATATATGTGAAGAAGCGATTAGTTATTACATTACTTGGCCACTAACATTTTAAAGTGTTGAAGAGCCAGTTTCTGCACTTAACTCCATTATTAAAAAAATGTCACTTGTATCCCTTGGGTTCTCAGCCCTTCATTCATAAGTTTAAGATCTTTAGAAGGGGTTTTTTTCCCGAAACACTCATAACATTTTTTTTTTTGTTTTCTAGTAATTAAAACTATTATCTGCTTTGTTAGGCCCATATATATCACATAACTTTACACATTGCAATATAATTTCTACCATTTATTTTTGAAGAATATTACTTTTTCTAAGAAGCGTTTATAGTTGATTACACAACTCTATTTTGTCATTTTAAAGTGAGGATGTAGGTAATTGGCCGAGCGGAAGCGAGGTATCCGTTTTAGCTCGACCGTTCGGCATTTCTTCTGTATGTCTGTCTGTCTCAGTGTAAGCTTTTTCCAAAGCCAGTTAGCGGCTTAACCGTAAGGCGAATTGGAAAACTAATAAAATGTTGCCAGTAGCAAATTTAATGTTCTAAAAAGTGGTTTTCTTGATTTTTTCCGTATTTCTAACGATAAGCTCACAAAATGGCCGCAAACTTGAAATTTGTTAAAAATCGTCCAAATTTTTGTAATTTAACCATGATTTTATACGTTTATTCTTTAGATATCTTCATAAAACCTTATAATTTTATGGAAAAGGAGAGAGAGAGGGAACTACCTGCTGTCTTGATCTTTCCTGCGCTACGTCATTGTGGCCGCTGTGAGTGAGTTGTGGAGGGGGAGCCGAGATAAGGTCAACGATCATGTATGTTCACATAACTACTAGTAAAAGTATTTAATTGAATTAGAAGACGTGTAAGGCTGTCACGTGTACCCTTTAGTATACAACCACTAACCTTACTGGCCTAGCTTTGGCAAGAATAATTGTCAAATTTATAAGAGTAATTTTCTCAGGCAATTGCCTATTTCGTACTAATTTATGAAAGAAATATGTAATTAAAAAAAGTCTTAGTTCTTATGTAATATAGACATTACTTTCATAGTTCACACCCCATAGCCCTGGTTCACACCACTTTCGCTAAATACAAATCTTTCAATATAATCAATTTCACCATTAGCATACGCTTAATATATAGCGTGACGTCCCTTACCTCGCGTGCAATGAACCATACGTAACTTAAAATTACACAACAGGTTGTAAATTCCGATTATGGGGCGTGGCACTTAATAGATTACTTATTTAAGTAATAGCATTGTAAGGGCCCTTTGTGTTACTCTAATGACAGGGACAGGTTAAATCACGGATACCCTGACGTTATATCCCAGTCAGATTATCATCAAACAATGTTAACCTTACTAGTGTTATTTCCTTAAATTAAAATACAATCTTCATTAACTAAAAGTAATTCTACAGGAAGAAGTATTTTGCCAAAATCAGTTGGCACAGAAGCAGTAAATGTCAGTACATTTACTTAAAATATATGTCAATAATAAGTTCTTTATTCTTTACTTAAATTTATATATAACTAGCTGGCCCCACACGGCTTTGCACGGATAGACAAATCTAAGTTAAATGTATATTAACAAAAAATATATTATATCAATAAATATATTACACTATGTATTTCTTATGGGGATTTTTAGTAACTTTGACCGCCCAAAACCTCCCATAAAATTTCGGTTTTTAAACAAAAACTCTTTTATGGCGAGCATCTAGGGCCCTAGAGGAAGCTACATAATAAATTTCATTCCAATCCGTTCGGTGTTTCTTTTTAGTAACTTTGATCCCCCCAAACCCAACTAAAATTTCGAATTTTTAAAAACCCTTTCTTAGCGAGTACCTAGGGCCCTAGAGGAAGCTACATACCAAATTTCATTCCAATCCGTTATATGGTTTTAGAGAAATCGTGATTTTGTAACTTTGACCCCTCCCCCCCTCCCCCTCTAAAATTTCGAACTTTGGGAAACCCTTTCTTAGAGCGCGTCTAGAGCCTATAAAGAGTATTAGTGCCAAATTTCATGTTTGTAGGCCTCGTGGTTTTAGAGAAACTGTGATGAGTCAATGAGTCAATGGTATTTGGCTTTTATAAGCATAGATATATATTATAAAATAGCTGTAAAACACAACAATATTGTCTTAATTTTCAGTTTTAATCCGAATAATTGTGTTCATTATATATTTGTTATGTGAAATGTACAAAGTGGACTTTTCACAAAGCACACATAATCACATCTCATTGAAAATATAGTCGAAAAACCATTAATTTATAATAAAATTATAATATCAAGAGCTAATTATTGGGTTGGTTTTTATTTATAATCAAACGCAAAACGACGGGTTTTCATGTAACCAAAATTTTAAAATATAGCCTACTTAAATTAAAATTAAAAGCAGCTTGGAATTTATGCTAATATTTTTAATTCTTGAAAAACTGATAAAAACTTCGACTGTCCGAAACTTTACGGGGTTATTTGATAGCTAAAAACAAGCAAATAATACAAATATAACATGTGTCCTATCTCGACCTGTGTTCTGTTTGTCCGTATGTATGTGGTTTTTACAAATACCTTAATATATGAGAAAAGGTTTAAGATATAGACCTGACACGATTTATAAATATTCATCTAAATAGGGTACATTTTACTTTAAAAAATAGTTTTCCTGCAACAATCCGTTTTAAAATGGCGGCAGTTGAAAGTATTCAATGTTAAAACTCAAGGAAACAGTACATTTTACAAACAAATTTAAAGTAACAAAATGTTTAGACTAATTTAGGACCAATCCAACCACATAACGTTTTTAATAATAAATTCATAAATAGGAAGATAACTCGAATTTAGTGTGAATTTAGGTCCTTTTCGGATGCTGAAGTTGGTTATATTAATAAAATAGTAATAAAAAGACCTACATTCGACCACTAAATTTGAGTTATTTATGACTCGATTATTAAAAACGAAATATTGTTGGATTCTCTTAAAATACTCTAAAAAAGTTTTAACTTGAATTTTTTTGATTTTTTATTCTTAGTTTTCTAGATCTTTAACATTGCAAATTTCCACTGCCTCCATTTTGAAACATATTGTTGAAGGAAAACCAATAATTGTGTAAGTAAACCCGATGTAGATGAATAATATTCAAGGTGTTTGTAAAAATCACACAGAAGGAAAACATATCGAGACAGGACACATGTTATATATTGTATTATTTGCTTGTTTTCGGCTGATAAATAACCCCGGAAAGTTTCGTCATGTGGAACGTCATGTATTTTTGAAAATTTTTGTTGCTTGTTTTATTCAATTATTTATCAACCAAAATCCATTAACTGTTTCATTTGTTTGATGTTAATTCACATTATAATTATGTCTATACAAATATATAATATGCATGAAGAATTTGACAAATATAATTTAATTTTTTCAATTTTAGACAATAATTGTTGAATCAATTTTTTTTAAAGATAAACATAAAACAGTTTTAAAATCATTTATTATTATCTGCGTAACATTTCATTATTTGAAATGAAACTTACTATTAAAAAATTGTACAGTCTACTTTCCACAGCATTTCATTCTTGAGTAGAGTCAAGAAACCTGGTCCGAGGTAATTTGAATGAAATATATACCTCAAGTATGTACTCCCAACAACAATGCAGTAAGGTGGGTTGAAGCTAAGTATTGGGCTTTGTAACTGTTTACTGTATAGTTTCTTTCGCTAATAATTTCATGAGTACATTTTACTTTTGTGGTTTTTCAAACAAAATAATGTCTGGATTTTCTAACAAAACGGTACATAATAATGAGGTTAACAATAAATAAATATTGAGTTTGACTTGTGAAAAGATAACATAAAATCTCACAACCAATACGTTTACTAACTCGAAAGCGTTTCAACGACAACATCGCAATCTTCAGTATTGAACAAGCTACATTAACCAAACTATAAAGAACGGTTTTAATTTTACCTCACTGGAAGATTTAGTTTTATTCTTAAGCAGATAATAAATTCTTAATGTCATTTACTGAGACCAGTATTTATAGTACAAAGCATTACAACTAATCCTTACTATACTATAGGACAAGTTTTAATTTGCCTGCTACATTAGGAGATGTAGATTGAACTTTATCAAATACTTTACCTAAGACTCCAAAAACGAAACTAACATTAGCATTTGTCGATTGTTAAATATATACAGTGTCCGAAAAGACCCACCTTAATCCCCTTTAACTTTTTAACAAGTAAAAATAAATACATGAGCTTCGGGGTATCTTTATAAAACAATTGAACAGTTGAATTTTGGTATAACCAACCATGTCACCCCTTAGCCCCAATTGAGTGGTTGAAAGGGTAATTCAAAATCATAAATGCAAACCCTCATCAAGTAAGGGCTTGGTAAATGAAGAAGAATGGCACAAATTAGTGATCTCTATCTTAACCCTATCGAAAATTGTGGCCAGTCAAATTTTAAATACCTATGTTAACACAATATTAATTGCGTTACAAACACTATGTGCCAGTGGAAAGGAATAAGGATTATTTACATGTTATTTAATAAAATCAGAGGATCATTCAAAATCTAGGACTAAACAAATATTTACCCAATTTGGGATAATCTTTAAAATGAGCGAACATACTTGCAGTTTCAAGATATAGCAGGTAATATTCTTCTACGTTGAAAGCACGACTACCGATAACAATCCAGTGATAATAGCGTCCAGTGATGTTAAAAATGTCGGTGTCAATAAGATGTTTTCAACTTTGACTGGCTGCCATTGTCGATATGGTTAAGATAGAGACCTCTAATTTGTGCCATTCTTCTTCATTTATCAAGCCCTTTAAAATGAGCTATCACTTGATGGAGTTTTGTATTTAATATTTTTTAATTACCATCTCAACCCCTATTTTGATGTAAGGGGTGAAATGGTCGGTTACACAAAAATGCATCTTCCTTTGTCATATAAAGATATCCCGAAGCTTATTAATTTATTTCTTCTTGTTCCAAAGTTGAGGGGAGGGACTTTTTCGACACCCAGTATAATCAAATAATTTACTAAGTTCCAACTGTTTTATACCCTTGCAAAGTTAGTATTACTATGAACTACTTATTTGGGGCAAGTGGAAATTAAAGGTGTAATAACATAACATTATTTATTACATTTCCAAAAAACACTTGCTGGATAATATATTACTATAATATATAGTATTAACGTGTTTTAGTTTAGCAGTTTTGTTACAGCTTAAACCTTTTTGGGTCACCTCGCTATAGGGGTCACCTCTATCAGGTATTCCTTCTTAAATGTTCTTAAATGACTTCAAGAACAAGCATTTGAGGACCGATTCTAACCAATTCAGACACAGGATGATATTCTATATAGATATATTACATATACGTAGACGATACCATCATATTGTATGACGGCAGTGACGGACAACTTTCATTATTGAAAGATTACTTAAACAATGCTAATCCTAACCTACAATTCACACTGGAAACCGAAATAGATAATAAACTAAATTTTCTCGACCTAACATTGTCCAAAGAAGGAAACCAAATCTCATGTAAAATTTACCGTAAACCGACCGCCGATAATCAAACCATTCATTCAACCTCACACCGTCCACGTAACCAAAAAAACAGCAGCTTACAACAGCATGGTCCGCCGCCTTTTAGCCGTCCCGTTAAAAAGCCAGATTACGACAGCGAACTGAACACCATCAAAGACATAGCTTTAACAATCGGTTACAATAGTATAACTCGTCAGGTTTCATGTGAGCTGTCACCAGTGCGTGAGGGGAGGTACAAGGTTGTAGTTCGAGGCCGCGAGGGGACTGACAGAGACATTGTAGGGGAAACAGGAGGCTAACAACATACGAAACAGTGATCGAGACGGCCGCTTCCCCCACCACCTTATTACGCCTAGCCCCACTGCGTATCCAAACTACACAGCTCACATGAAACCTTTCCACTTATATTATGGTTGACAACCTAATCAAAAAACACAGTAGAAAAACAGTCAACGTTAGTAAACAAAACAGAAATACGTTTCTGTAGAATACGGATAGACGATTAACAACACAATGCGTAACAAAATGTCCGGAAACAATATTGTAACCGCGTTTAAAACATCTAACACATTGGAATGTCTACTCAATAAACATAATAGTATTGTTGAAACAGGCTTGGATAAAAAAACATGAATCTATCAGATCTCCTGCAACGATTGCCCAAGCTTTTATATAGGCCAAACGGGCCGTCCTTTTATAGAAAGATTTAAGGAACATTTACCAAACTCCACACACGGTTTAAACCCTCCCAAATCCAATTTCGTCGAACATCTAGTAACCAATCTCCACGGCTACAACGACTTTAAGACCAAATGAAAATCTTACAATTATGTAAAAAAAGGCCGTTATATGGATTCATGGGAGGAGCTTGCTATATATAGAGCCTCCAAAACTGAAAAACAATATTTGTTGAATGACAAAGTATCGTTCCAATTTAATACAGTATTTGACACCATAATCGACTTGGAGAATAGTAAAAAGGCGGTTTCCATTTACCAACATCAACTCGTCCATCCACCATCCCCCGCACAGCAGTTTAAAGATAACTCGGTAGCTAGTTAACCGGGCAATATGTTCATAGTTGACGTCGTAATTTGTGTTTCGTGTACTGTGTTTTCGTGTATAACTAATTATTGTGTTTTTGACGACCTCACTAGTAAGAGAAAAAATATTTTAAATGTATATTTTTATATGTGATATAAGAGACCGGAAGATGGGATAACCCCGAAACCGCGGTAGACACAATAAATAATCAAGGATTGGATAGACAGTGTAACAGGTAATATACAGAGTGACTATTTTAAGTGTGCCACCATTGGTATATCAGAAGCGACAAGATTTACAGGAAATTTTAAATGGGGCACTTCACCTACTTTTTAGTGACCACTAAAAATATGAATTTGAAATTTCGGAATTATGCCGCCATTTTCCAACATGGCGGCCAACTTTCGAATTTCTTATAAAACAGATTTTAATGACGGATTTGAATTTAAAATACAATTTTAAGACCTTTTTATTCTTAGTGTTTTTTTTTAATAAACTTAACTGTTTAGCCGCTAGGAGCGCTAAAAGTGTCAGAAACTCTAATTTCAACAGTTATTAAAGAGGCTTATTTTCAATTTGCAAACAATAAAATTTAACTCAAAGTGCAATATGTTTTACAAGGGAATGTTAAAAATTTGTTGCAATTTCATAAATACTTTATTTTATTTAAAAAACGTACTTAATTACGTTAAAAAATCGTTCATTCACGCAATCACTGTGTATTGTGTAAGATGTATTTATGTGCGCACGCATGTATTTATGAAGATGGAGGACACTTTGAAAACCTGCTTTAAGTTATAATTAATTAAGTCATCTTGACTGCCTTTTTGTGTCCCAATACATTTTGTTGCTATGATACAAAGAAGTTTATTACAATACTATATGCACGCTTTACGATGTAGGAGAATAAATCAGTAAAAATAGTGCAGTTGTCATGTAAGCTATTTAGGTACTTTGAACAGAATAGCTTTTAACTTAAAACAAAACACGTACTTACATTTAAATTAATTAACTATGACTTAAAGCAGGTTTCCAACGTGTCCTCCTTCTTCATAAATACATCTTCTTACACAATACACAGTGGTTTCATTAGCGATTTTTTAAGAGTAATTTAAGTTCGTTTTTTGTATTTGAATTTATACCCAAGTATTTAAAGCTCGAGTTTTGGCTCATTCTGTAAATAGTAATAACACAGTCATAATGTTGTGTGTATTATCTTTCTGCGTTCCAACTAGAAGCTAACACATTGCCAGGTAGTTACTCTCTGTAAACTAGAACTTCATTCCACACGACAACCACGTATCTATGTTGTGTATTTACAAACACAAATTAATATAAATCTTGGTGATTGCAGACAAACCTATTTTGTAAACTACATTAGCTCCACTAACTAAGCCGTGAAAAGGCAATTTAATTAATATCCTAATAAATTATATTTGTAATAATTAATTATTTAATCAGTTAAAATTGAATATAATTATTACATCATCATTTACTACAAAACTATTTTATTATATTTTTTATTTCTCAAAGCTTTAAAATTTTAAAATAAAACACATTACAATAGCCTCTGAACGAAAACATACAGATATAATAATAGACTTAAATGAGACAACATTTAAAACTTTTTTTACTAAAAGGGAGAGACTAATAAACCCTGAACCGATATTCTGAATAATACGTCACTGGTACCCCCCTACAAGTTTAACTCACAAACCTCACTGCTTTTGCCCATGCTTTAAATACAAATCTATACAAATAAAAATGTAAATCTCAAATCTCCGAACGTTCTTCACCGATTACTTTCAAATCTGTACACAACATTACATTCGAAAAGAAACATGTTTTTAAATACTTTTTACAAACAGCAATATATATTGAACATAAAAGCAACAAGAGCTATACTACATATTTATTCGTTTTTAAAACATCCAGGTAGTTTAAATTGTTTCCTTGTATTACAATTTTTTTTTTTGTAAATAGAGATATTTTTTCTTTGGTTTTTTAGTTTAGTTTATAAGATATATATAATAATTATGATTTTGTTTGTGAAAATTTACTATACATAATATAAGGAGCATTAAAAAATTCAATATTCAATATTTAACAAAAGTTTGATCGCCATTAAATATGTTTATTGACTAAAATAATAACAGTAATCAGCTGTTTGCTATAATATTTCCGAAAACACCTGATTTTAAACTTCCGTCACCCCCAGTGCTATATATAATTTAAATAATAATAAATGATGTTTGATATCCCCCATTTTCGTAGTTATGTTTAGAAAAATGTATTGTGTTATAAAGATTAACAAGATTCATAAACATATTATGTCCTTTGGAGAAAAAAAAAAATATATATATTTTTTTTCTCAGTAAATAGTGGTACTTCAGGTGGATTATTATGCAATTTTAAATTTAATTAGCAACGCTTTGATAATAATGTTACGTCATCTCAACAAAGGCGATTCGTCAGTGGGTGGATCCCTAACTACGCCAGATATGTAACTAACGATTTTATCTGCAAATGACGTAACATATGTAAAATATAAGCCATTGTAATCTATGATATATTCTTTATCAAAGTACAAAGTAAGTATGTTTAGATTGAACTTTTAATACTGCACTTAAGTTAGCATAAATATAACGCAAAACTAGTTAAATAAATATTGTTTTTATTAAGTGTATTCTTAATTTAAACGGTAAATTAGTTTTCTGAATAATTATGTTATACATGCTTTAGTTGTTTGAAAATAAAATAATATTCTTTTAATTTAATTACATTCTAGTGATTGTTGTTGTTAGTTGTACAAATGTTTAACTCAAGGCCGTAGCCAGGAAAATTTTTGGGTGGGGGGGGGAGGCAGGTCAGGACCGGGGATTTAAACTGAACCTCATTTAACACGTTCACTGCTAAGGACGCACATGTGAGCTTGACACTGAACACTTTGAGAAGCGGCCGACGCACAGTGCTTTGCACGACAACCCCCGTATTGGGGGTATTTTATTTATTTGTTTATTTAATACACAATGCATTGCGTGCTTCGCACGACAGCCCCCGTATTGGGACTGGTTTCAATACACATTGCATTGCGTGTTTTGTTAGAGTAAAGTATTTTTGTTGAACTATCATAGTTTTCTTATTTAATAGATCGGATCAAGCTTACAAGAGAGTAAGTCTGTAACCTACTGCATCCAAGTGTATTGTGCGTTGTAGTTTAATCAAGTAAATCTAAATATCAGTATGCATGCAATGCACAATCATGTAAAATATGTTGCTGGATCCTCTGTTGTGTCGTCTATTTCATAATAAAATTTAATTTGCAATTTTTAAACCTAGTATTAATTTTTACTACTAAATTTCGGGAGTTTTGGGTGGGGGTTTGACCCCCTAACCCCCCCCCCCCCCCCGCTGGATACTGCCTTGGTTTAACTTCATCTCAAATTGCAGTCCTATTATATAAACAAAATATGTATCTGTTATAAACAGTTCAGTTAATAAAAATACATTTTTTAGTTTTTTTTATTTAAAATGGTTTGTGCCATCAAAAAGTAATCATTACTTATCTGTCTGTTTTGTAAGCTAATGTGCAAAAACTGTCTTTATACTATACAGTTTAATTTTTAGCCAACAAAATGGTTGAACGTTTAAAAAGTGCAATTAAACGAGTATGATTGCAATTTAAACTTATTAAATATATAAATACCAAGATCGTATTTATATTTGTTAAAATTGTCTGATGAACAAAATAATTGGTCAGATATTTCATAGAAAAAATAATATTTTAAAGTGATGTTTTAATAAAATAACAACAACCGCATAGTACACTTGCATATTACGTTATTAATGATCAATTACTGCTTTATGCCGTTTAATGTTGCTACACATATAAGGTCGTGTTTCCAGCTGTTTGTGTTTGCTAAAATACGTATACGTTTAGTGTGTAGAGTTTGAAAATGTTGAACCGTTTCTCTTAGGCTAAGTAAAACCACATTTCAAGATAATATTGGATTGGAATTTGGTAGTGGTTCTTAAAGTATGTGTAAGAGAATGTTCAAATATACTTATATTATTTATTACACTGACAATGAAAATCTCTCCAAGATGATATCAAGATTAGACTTTTAAATTGATGTTTATACGTAGAAGAACTACTCGAAAGTTATGAATTAAACTATTCCTTGTTGTTGCAAAAGTGAGTTCCTGGAAGTATTAATTGAGTTCGAAAAACAAGTATTTTAAGTTGTGGTTAACAATAACTTTCCTTAAGTGGTTCTGGGCAATTTCCGTTCTCTTGTTTGGTTTAAAAATATATTTATTAAAATAGAATACCATTAGTAACAGTTTCTCAAACAAAAATACATTTGTAACAACTGCACAAGAAAGACAAAAGAAATTAATTTCATTTTACTTTGAGCAAAAAGAAAGAATGTAGTTATTTATTTTTACTCCTCCATCTTAGAAAATTTTGTAAAAAATAAAATTTACGAAATCGGTTTGGAAGCAATTTTGTAGGTCAAGCACTTTGAAATAAACATTTTTTGTCTCTTGAAATTTTTTCTAAAAACTCTTCCTTTTCGAGATGTTAGCAACTTCATATCGATTTATTTCAACACTTTTATGGCCGCCATTTTGTTTTGGGTGGTCTGATTTTTATTTTCTTTATGTCATTTTCCTAGTCTTAAATAGTCCTTTAAAATGAGGTATCACATGAAAATAATTCTCATTTAAAAATGTTTAGTTGCCCCCGAAATCCCCCATTTTTGGGGGACACTCAAAATTTCCGATTATTTCAAAAGGTACTTTGGATTAAGTTAGTATCGTTCTCCAAAAGATATTTGTTTGTTTTAACAAGCAAAAAAATTAAAGGGGGGCGGATTTTTTTTACACGCTGTATAGTTACAATACAGTTAATTTAATATTTCAAATTGTTATCCTAGTGTGTGAGGTAATTAAAAAATTATGCAATATTGATTAAAGTGTTTTTACAATCAACCACACCTATTAAATATATTTTAAACCGATGCAGAATATAGTAAGCAAATTAAATCTTTATAGTAACATCTAAACTAAATATAAACCTAACTGTTTGGGATAGGTAATACAATTATGATTTACCGTTGAATTAAAGTACTCTAGTAATGTACTTAATCTGTCATACTTAATCGACTGAAGTATCATTTTGCATACACAAACATAAAACCGATAACTGATACAGTATTATGTAACCTAGTAGATGAACTCTTCCACATACTCGCATGTCTATAGGTATGCTCTTAGTTTATTAAAATAAATAAATGTAAATTAAATGCATGTTGAATATTTCAAAAACACTAAAATCAACTTGCTAATATTATTTTCAAATCTATATTTATAAAATCAAAATACCACTGACTCACTGAGGATCACTATATCTCAAAAACGACAAAACATATTAACTTGAGACTTAACATAGCGGTTCCCCTTATGCTCTAGATGTGCAATAAGATCGGATTTTGAAATATTTTTGTGTTTAAGGTTATTAAAACGTAAAAAGCGTTAGAAATATAGATAAAAGTCAAATACCACTGACTCAATATTAATCACT
>JAGFPH010001757.1:156249-186295 GCA_018207615.1 Philaenus spumarius | reverse complement strand
TATAAATGTAATAAGACTAACCCCACATTATGTATAAATGTAATAAGTTTTTTATTACGACCGAGGAAATAGTATTTTTATTGCTTTTGTTCTCGTATTAGATTTCTATATTTTGTCTGCAATTTTAACAGATTCCTTTTCAATATACCGGGTAAAATAAGTTTTTGTTCTATCTATACTGCTATTATAAAGAGGTAAACATTTTTGTTTGTATGTAGGGGATAATCTCTGGAACTATTGAACCCATTGAAAAACTAGTTTTACCAATAAAAAGCTACACTACCCCTGAGTAACATAGGCTATAATTAATTTTAATAAAAACATTTTCATTTCAATATTTGTAAATTTAGACAGAACAAATTCTTAGGTTAGGCCTATACTGATGAACCAACACATGTATTTATATTTGTTACCATAGCAACCAATTGAATAAAATAACAGATATAACAGCTGTTTGTGCTAATATTTCCACGAACAGCTGATTTCAAACTTTGAAGCAATTATTTATTTGTATTTCTAAATATCAGGTTAGGTTTTTATTAAATTGTAGGCCTAAGCCTTGCTGATTCTTTTTACCTTTACTATAACTGCTGTTATAAAATATAGGAAATAATTTGATTTGATCATTTAACATTATTTAGCATCTTAGCTTTAGGGTTATTATTAATCCTATACATTCATTATATAAAATGATTATTTGTATAACATATTCCAACTTGGTTGGAGTGCGGAACACCCAGGGGTTTCCCTTAGTAATTACTAGAATTTTATTATGATATCCTTTGCCTGGCTACAGTAAAATTTATATTGTTTTACTAAATTATAAAATAATAAAGTCGAATATATTCAGTATTGTAATAGTATTGCTTTTGCAAATACAATTTATTAACTGCGCAATTTATCTGTGTAAATAAAAGAGCACAATTAATTGTGTGAACTGTGTGGTGTGTGGGCTACTTCAGTTTTGTCCTCAGTTCTCTCAGTTTTTTTCTTGCAGTATATTCGGTCTACTGTGCGTGTATATTTTCTACAATAAGTGACAGAAAAAAGAGCAGCAGTGTGTTGTGCAATTGCAGCCGTGCTGCTTGAAGAAGAAAATAATTCGACCACGCAGCTGAACCGCTGACGTGAGTTAAGCAAATTTCAAAAATTATGTTTATAGGCCTATGTTTTAGGGTTTCAACCAACAATTTGGGAAATAGGTCTACTCACGACGGTGCTGAATAGCTGCCTCTTTGCATGTAATATATTAGTACAATTTGTTTGCGCCTAAGCCTCCAGCTTCGACTCACGCGCTCCTTCGTTACACTCGCAGCGTAAAAACTAGCCCGTCGGCCTCGGATGAGAAGATGCCCCCAAGGTAAAATCCACCACGTGGGTTTGAACCGAGTACTTTTATGGTATTTTACGATTTGATCGATGTTGGAGGAACCAAGCGAGCCATAAAGTCGCGTAAAAAAAATGTGCAGAATAACATCCTACATTTATATTTTTGGACAAAAACTCTAAAAAAATTCGTTCTCGTAAGAAAAATCTCAAAAATAGTTACTTCCGGTAAAAATTGTACTTCCGGTAGTTGGATGTTTTTTTTACTAACGAACTCGTCCGAGCGACGTAGACAACCAACATGTTGCGATGGCAATTAGCCAGTCGCAAGGCGCTAATTAGACTTGCTAATTAGAACCACATAAAATTAAAAGTTAAAGTATTTAAATTTTAAAGACAGCACGAGAATCAGAAAATTAAAGCGTAAATAAAAGAAATAATAAGTTTTTGATGATATGTGAATAGTTTTAGAGTTATTAAAGAAATTAGTTAAACTTTTTATCAATCAGAATAATAACAGACAGAAGCGATATGAATTGTACTAAGTTAAATCGACAAGATGGGACAAGAAAATTCCTGTCGAGAACGGCAAGAGTTTGTCAGCTTCTACTTGTTGTTAGGCAGATCTAAAACTATGTTAAATTTTGATAATTATAAATGTTGTATATTATTTTAGTTAATTAAAAAGAGGGGAAAAAGACAAATGAAACAGTATACAAAGTTATTTAATAGAGTAATTAATTTAGGAGTTATAGTACAAAAAGTGAGATCAAAAAATGAAAAGTGGTTTGTGTCGAATAAATTCAAAAAAACTAATTAGGCCTAATAGAGACCTAATAAGGCCTATAAAGAAATAGCCAAAATTCGTTTCAAAATAAAAATAACTTATTAACAAAAAGGGATTTAAAGTCAGTCTTTTGCCTAAAAAGGCCTATAACTTCAAAAAATAAAGTTAGATTCGAATAATGGAAAAGGGGGAAAAATCGACAGAATAACAAAACGTAATTATGCAAGGTTTAGACAAAAAATCATAATTAAAATTAAAGTAATTAAATAATAAAAATAAATAACTTTAAAATTAAACAAAAGGGAGAAATAATTAGTATATTCTCTAATAAATAGCAGAACATGTTACTAAATTTAATAGTTAAATGCATTGTAATATCACTTGAGATGTGAGAAAGGTAGAATTGGGGGGGAATCAAACACCAAAATCGGCAGCGCAAAATTAGGCTTCCGAAAATCAACCATAGCGGGAGAACCAAACAAGATAAAAGAAATCCAAAAACATATTCGTTCGTTTGGGAACCAAACGAAGAGGATAGGAAGAAGAAAGTTCAAAATTTGAGAAAATTCACGGAATTAAATTTCAAAATTCAACGAAAACTTGCGAATCAAATAACACGGCGAAAAAAGGACGTACGACTTCAATTCAAAGGGCTTCGTGAGCAGAAGGTCTTCATACACAATATGAGACCAACAAACCAAAATTGGGCCAAGGACAAGAAAGTTACATCAGTTTGAAACTTTCAAAGCAAAATCACAGAGATCTCAGGAAATAACACGCTGAGCCAAAGTAAACAGTAACGAGGCAAATCTTCCGATTAGGAGAGGGGCGAGAGCCTACAGTCGGAAGACTTGTCGAGTTAGTTCAGTTTTAGATACCAGACCGTCACCACGTACTTCAGAGATCCTAGAAGGGCTTTCCAAGAGACTAGCTCAGCATTGGAATACTCACAAGAATAGCGGACTTTAGGCGTCATCAGCATAGGTCAGAGAGAGTAAATCTTGAAGATCGAGGCGAGGACCTATCCAACTAAACTCCGGTCAGGAGTAACGGGCCGAAAACCGTACTGCAATTGGGACCTAACTGGACGTAGGAGGATTCCAGAGGATGAACACCACCAGGATTGGGAACCGAAGACAGAACATCTTGTTTGTTGTAAGTAACAGATTATCAAGTTGTTTTCGAGTCTTGAAAAATTTTATAAATTCAAAAAATCAATAAATAAAATAAATAAAATAAAGTAAATTCAGGGGAAAGTGTCATAAAAGTAAAATCATTTTAATAATAATTAACTCACATCTCACAGTGGTAAAGATCGACGAAAATTTAATTATAAATATATATACATTGTATCCATTGTATTTTGTGTTGAAAACGCAGTTGCGTAAATTTAATATATTAATTTTGTTCAATAAATTGTTTTATTTCTTGAAAAAGTTGCTAAAATCATTTATAAAATTAATACAATACCATAAATCATTACGTGCTCTAATTATAAGGATTCAGGTGAGGCAAAAGTGTTTTCTGATCACAACAAGTATATCTCCACCGGGGACGACCTCGAGATCGGAGTTAGAAAAAGAGCTAGTGTACAAAAGAGAAAACAAAACAAAAGTTTTCTAATTTTTAAATAAGAACTGGAAATTAAAGAAAAACAATTTCCAATTCTTGCCATCGCATCAACCACTCAAAAAGGGTCATACGGGCAGGTACAAGTTGACCGAATTTCAAAAAGAATAAATAAATAAATATAAAAAGGCTGAAAGGGGTGGTGCGTGGCAATGTGTACCAAATTTGGACGAAATCGGACTTAAAATGCGGCCGCTAGAGTGCGAACACATATATACTTATGTACAGGTGATTTTTAATGACATGATAGGTGCTCATTTGCTACTCCCGACCTTAGGTCTTACCGTAAGTGTCACTGCAATAACTCATTTTTCCTATGGAAATTGGCTATTAAGCAGAGAAAAAGAATTCTAGAAACGACTAGACAAGGCTGTGCAAACTGTTCGATTAACTGAATTAACTGCGCAGTATATAAGTGAAAAAAAGGATTGTCTCGCGCAGGCCTTGGCGCATGCGTGAAAATATGCCAAAACTGAGCAGTTTAATCCTTTTATCGCTCAGACATGATGTCACACGTAATAAACTGCGTAATTAAACTAAACGTGTGTGGGCCCCTATAGAACTGAACACATTTTTTACGTCTTGCGTGACGAGTACCGTGGGTTCAGTAAAAAGCGTATTCTTTCACGGCTTAGAACACCTCTTGTACCACTTCCCATAGGTATGTATACGCTATAAAAATATCTGCTTGAATAGAATTATTATATATTATGACTGATTTAAAATAAGTTTGAGTAAATTCGTATATATATTTTAACTAGGGCAGGCCCCTGCGTGCTCCGCACGCCAACCCCCAATGGAACCTTCCAAAAACATATGTTATGTTTTATTTATAATAAAGGTGTAGGATTAATAATAACCTCAAAACTAAGATGGTAAATAATGTTAAATGTTCAAATCAAATTGTTTCGTATATTTTATAACATCAGTTATAATAATGGTTAAAAGAACCAGCAAGGCTCAGGTCTACACTTTAAAACCCTATCCTAAAAGCTAGAAATACAAAAATAATTGCTTTAAATTAATTTTGAAATCAGCTGTTAATGGAAATATTGGAGCAACCAGCTATATTACGGTATCTGTTATTTTATTCAATTGGTTGCTATGGTAATAAATGTAAATACATGTGTTGGTTTATCATTCTAAGCCTAACCTAAGATTTTTTTCTGACTAATTTACAAATATTGAAATAAAAAAAGGTTTATATTGAAATTAATTTATAGCCTATGTTACTCAGGGATAGTGTAGCTTTTTATTAGTAAAACTATGTTTTTAATCGGTTCTGTAGGGCGATATTACCCCCTACATACAAACAAACAAAAAAAACAAACTTTACCTCTTTATAATATTAGTATAGATCAAATGTTTTAATGTAAACTACAGAACAGCTGTTTTATGTTTTTAATTTATTTATTTAATACCAAATGTTTTAATGTAAACAAATCAGATGTTTTTAAAATCTCATGTATTTCTTATGGGGATTTTTCGTTTTTCGGGGACCCCAAAAACCCCTTAGTTTTTAATTTTTGAAAAAACTTATATTTTTCCCTCGTTCCTTGAATCGATAACTTTAATTTGATACCTCTTCCATCATCCTCCGATTTACCAAATTCCCACAATTTTGAATCTAAAATTTCGCTTACAGAATTATATATAAGGATATTTAAAAAAACATTTCTTATAACATTTTGTGTAGCAATGTATGTAGTGTATTTTATTTTACAAGTGAAACAATTAGGCTACTTATTTCACAGTTGGCTGCACTGTCTGTGTACAGAGGCGGAGCCTGCAAAGTTAAATTCACTGATTAATGAACGCAGCTGCAATTCGTTCCATGAGAGCTGACTAATTGAGGAAAATAAAGTAATATAACGATAAACAATTTGGAGTGGAACGCTTATTTTTATTTTAATAGTAAAATTAACTACGCAGTAACGCGTTAAATGCCTCAGTTAGTTAATAAAATATGCTATTATAATCTGCTATAATTTCCTTAATTTTCATAAAACTGTTTGTGATGAAAACATATTCGCGTTTTAATATTACTATAAGCTACTGTTTACAACTTTTAAATAAGTATGTTGCTGTAAACGTAAGCAAAATTAGTTTATTTTTGAACAAGCACGTTCTCATTTCTTTGCATAATTAAATTAATAAGTTAAATTCGGGTCATCTTCGTCGAAAAAAGCATAACACTTGATCGATATACGCAGCAATATTTAATAAATAAAACCAAATTTAAAGTGGATTTATTAATCTCCCCTTTTCTATTGTATAAATGTCATATTGTTATAAATGTACATGTATTTTTAGCGAATTTCCATAGGAAAAATGAGCTACTGCAGTGGCCCTTATGATAAGACCCAAGGTCGGGAGTAGCAAATGAGCACCGATCATGGTCGCCACAATACGTTTTGGGGTGTCATTAAAAATCATATATGTGTTCGCACTATAGCGGCCGCATTTTAAGTAACTATTTTTGAGATTTTTTGTACGAAAGTGAAGTTTTTTTAGAGGTTTGTCCAAAAATATAAAATGTAGGATGTTATTCTGCACATTTTGTTTTTTTACGCGACCTTACAGCTCGCTTGGTTCCCCCAAAATTTATCAAAACGTAAAATACCATAGAAGTACCCGGTTAAAAGCCATGGGTGGATTCAACCGATGGGTTGGCGTGCGAAGCACGCAATGCATTGTGTATTCAAAATACTCCCAATATGCGAAATGACATGCGAAGCACGCAATGCTTCGTGTACTTAATATACTCCCAACATTCGGAGTGGCGTGCGAACCATTTTGCAGCTATTCAGCACCGTCGTGAATAGACCTATTTCCCAAATTGTTGGTTGAAACCCTAAAACATAGGTCTATAAACTTAATTATGGAAATTTCCTCAACTCACCTCAGCGGTTCAGCTGCGTGGTCGAATTGTTTTATACTTCATCCAATAATTTGAATTGATTTTATACTGCTTTTTGTTTGGTAAGACCCATAAAGTTGTTTCTCCAAGTCATATTTTACTAAAGTATAATTAATTAAGTTAGTAATTCTTATTGAATATATCTTTGGAAATGTTTAAACAGAACTAATGGAAAAATGTATCTTTGAGTATTATTTGAAAGTATATGCAAACTTTGTAGTATCAAATATTATTTAAAGTGATCAGTTACTTTAAAAGTTAAATTAACTTCAGATTCAATTTAAAGTTTGCGAACGTTTCATGGGTGAACTAAATCAATTTATCCTTTAAATTATTTATTCGTAGTTAAAAACAGTTCACTTTTATAATACTTTTCCCAAAGGTAACATAACAGTAGTAAAATGTTTCTTGTCTTGAAATCCAGATGGTTTATTTGAAATAGTTATTTACAAATTTACTCAAAATAAAAAGGTCTGCTAAAATTGTAGCAAATTTAATCCTTCGTAATACAAATTAAACTCAATATCTAAACATATAAATATTATTTTCTGCAGAGCTAATATAAAAAAAAATGTAATGTTGAAATTTAAGAAATTGTGGTACAACGATGTATTCCTTGCTATTTCACCTTTAACATTTTGAAACACTCATGTCATATGACATTCTAAAAATCCCTGTGAATCTAAATAAATCTACCAGTCTAAAGGAATTAATATGGAGATCCGTTTATTAAATAGTACCCTGCACTTTATGTAACGCATGCAGATTTAATGATTGAAACTCGTTCGAAAATGAAATTAAAAAATGTGGGGTAATTTATGCTTTGTATTTTGTGACAATTTTTGAAAATCAATTTGTTACAGTCCTTACAGAGAAAACTAATCCTAAGTAGTATGTGCGTTATAATAAAATCAAAGTGTATGTATTTTAAGCTCAACTCCATGATTCAAATGTTAAGTTGAGCAGGCCGAGTGAAATGGTATCTCAAAATAATTTTAGTTACTAACCTTGCTTAATTAGGTTATGTGTAATGTCCTATAATTTATTTGTTTGTCAATCTTAAGAGTCAATTAACTTTTGCATATTTAAAAATGGCATACTTTGCTTTCTTTGGACGTATTTCCAGATAAGGACTTATTATCTCTGGAAATGTAATAGGAATACTCAAAGTTTAATTCTTAAAAAAAAAAGCCTTGAGCTCAGATAAATTAGAACATTGCAAGCCACTGTTATTTTAACTGTTATTAACTTATACATTTTTGATCTAGTAAAGAATCATTATATAGGTAGAGGCCAAATTCATGATTGCAACACCAGAATTGGTGATATTCTTGAACAACCAAGAAACAGATTGAATAAATCCTAGAATTATCATTTAGCTTTAGGAATCAAACTGTTCAATAAACTGTCTGCCACTTTCCAAAGCTTGTCAAATGTTGATTCATATATCATACTTTATATTGTTGGCTGAAAGAGCACCCTTTTTATAACTTGGAGGAATATTTAAGTTGTAAAATAAATATTTAGTAGTCCTGGGTCATCTGTGATGTTGGTTTTAAGTTTTAATAAATTAAGCAAGGTAAATAGTGCAATGTATATATACATATATTTACTAGCTGACCCGTACGGCGTTGCCCGTGGTGGTTGGTGTTTTCAGTCTTTTTAACGTAATTGTATTCTTTTTAAGTGTTCAGTCAGTAAGTGGTATTTGGCTTATATATATATAGATCTTAAATAATAAAAGCACTATTGTCATAATAATAAAAGATCTGAAATTATGATTTTAGTAACTTTGATCCCCCCAAACTCCTCCTAAAACTTCGAAAATTTTCATACTCTTTCTTAGCGAGCGCCTATGTCCCTAGAGGAATCTACATACCGAATTGCATTCTAATCTGTTCGGTAGTTTTAAAGAAATCGTTTTTTAATAACTTTGATCCCCTTAAACCCCCCCCCCCCCCCTAAAATGTCGAATTTTTTCAAAACTTTTCTTAGTGAACACCTATTGCCCTAGAGAAAGCTACATACCAAATTTAATTTCAATCCGTTTGATAGTTTTTGAGAAATCGTGATGAGTGAGTCAGTGAGTGAGTGAGTGAGTGAGTGAGTTTTATTTCGCTTATATATATATAGATTTGTATTATTAAAAATTAAAATATTGAAATGGTGGTTTTGTATGCACAGATGCTTCAACACAATAATAGTGATACAACGTCTTGATTATTATTCTGTTCAAAGTTCCTATAGTAAACATATATTTCACATTTTATTAATTACTACCTGGTACCCGCGGCTTCGCAATTTTAGCTTCGAGTTCCATCGCCCAAAATCGCATGGTGAGTTTTTCCGAAATCGATCTATGTATGTCTTTTCTAGGCCTAGGTAAATTATTAGCCAAGCACCGATAAATGATAAAAATCCTGTTTGTTTCTTATAACTACCGAATGAACATAAACATTACAAATTAGGTTTTGAGGTGTATTTAACATCTATGAGTACATTTCAACTAACTGCATACTGTTTTTATATATATTTGACGGAAAAACCAGTGTATACAGTAAATTAAAACACAGGCGATCTTGTCAAAGTGTTAAGCTTTTGATCTAAATCAGGTGTTTTATTGATAATAGTCGTGTGTCACTTCCGTTTGCAGAATCCCTAACTTTGTTCATTAATTTTACATTTTTTAAATAGAAGCCCTATCCTCTTTCGGGATAAAACGTAGCCTAGATTAGTCTCTGAAAAGTCCCCTACATGCAAATTAAAGTTTCGTCAAAATTGGTTCAACCATTCCGGAGACTGGCCCGGACAGACAGACAGAAAGACAGAGAGACAAACAAAATAAAAATACATGTTTACGTTTTAATAAAGTGTGAATAACCCACATGAGCTTAGAAAAAAGTATTTATTTCGAAAACACTGACAGACAATTTTATTTATATTTATAGATTCTAATTAGTAATAAATATATCACGCACAGTCAAAAGTGTACTTTCATTTTCGAAACCTATATTTTACCATTCTAAATAAATATATGGATTTGGATTTGATTTAAAAAGAATAACTGTAATGATTTATTTCTGTTTTGTGCCTTACTGGACTGGATATATTTACATAAATACCTTAATTTTATATAACTTAATACCTTAATACCATAAATACCTTAATAAATACCTTGTGTATAACTTATAGTTTTTTGACGCGCATTAAACAACGGCAAATCATTTTTAAAATTTGTTTACAAACGGTTTTAAAATGCCTGAAAAAAATAGGCAAAACGTACGTCACCGTATAGAAAGTGATCAAAACAGGACTGCGAGCACTACAAGGAATTAAGGTATTTATGTAAATAACTGTAACATTATATTAAAGAGAATGCAACAAAATTAGTTGGAGTAGTGAAACAGACAATAGTGTTTGCATCAAGGTGCAATATGCATTGTTGATTTACAATATGCATCTCTTAAGACTATACATTAATGTCATTCCGTGTGGGTGCAATTATTATTCATCGTAGCAGTGCAATATTTAGTAGTTTAGAAATAATTAATGCAGTAAACACGGCTGATGTCGACATGACCTTTATTTGTCGACGTTATTTTTTAGCGTCACTGTAATACTTATTAGCGAATTTAAATAGGAAAAATGAGCTATTGCAGTGGCCCTTATAATAAGACCCAAGGTCGGTAGTAGCAAATGAGCACCGATCATGGTCCCCAGAACATATTTTGGGGTTTCATTAAAAATCATATATGTATATGTATATATATGTTTTCGCACTCTATCGGCCGCATTTTAAGTCCGTTTTGGTTCAAAATTAGTACACATGTTGATTGTCTACGTCGCTCGGACGAGTTCGTTAGCCAAACAAATACAACAATATCCAAATAGTTTTTGATCGGAAGTACACATTTGTTTGGATTTTTCCTACGACAATGAATTTTTTTAAATTTTTTTGTACAAAGATAAATGCAGGATCTAATTCTGCACATTTTGGTTTTTTACGCGATCTTATAGCTCGCTTGGTTCCCCCAAAATTGATCAAAACGTAAAATACCATAGAAGTATCCGGTTCAAAGTCATCTAGTGGATTCTACCGTGGGGTTGGCGTGATAAGCACGCAATGCTTTGTGTATTGAAGATACTCCCAATATGCGGAATGGCGTGCGAACCATTATGCAGCTATTCAGCACCGTCGTGAATAGACCTATTTACCAAATTGTTGGATGAAACAATAAAACATATAAACTTAATTTTGGAAATTTGCTCAACTCACGTCAGCGGTTCAGCTGCGTGGACGAATTATTTCTTACTTAAATTCACCTGCACTGCATTAAGTAAATAATATCCTCAACTTTATTAATTAGAATTACTTAAGAAACAATTTTTGTCTTGTAATTACTAAAACTATACTAAATTGAACATATTAAATGGTATAAAATAAACATGATTAACTTATAAATTTTCCGTTTTGTGAGTGGCAGTATGAAATCAAGGTACAGTATGAAATACATTCAACAGGTTTGAATGATTTGAACTATATTCAGTTATGTAAAGTTGCGCAGGATTGAGAACTACGTTGGAAACTGTTACCTAACCTGCAGAGTTTCACTCAAGGGTTTTGTTCTAAATGGCAATATGTTAGTACTGATTGGTTGTAAACTAAAAGAACTTAATGTGTTATTCCTATACAATTTCTCTAAATTTATAATTGCAACTGGTTTATAGAAGCAAGGAAATGTTTTAAGCAAATTCCATTCGATCAAATACAAAACTAACATACGAAATTATCCTTTTTTTTAGGAGAATTGAAAATTGTATTATTATATATTACTATAAATATGGTTAAGAAAGAAAATGAAAATTTAAATGTAGATTGTTCATGTATAAAAAATAGATACAAATTATTGTTAATTTTCAGCAAGCATCAGTGGCGGATCTCGCTAAAGGCTCTAACGATTTTGATGAACATTTGCATATAGGGGTTTTTTGATGCCAGAAATTGAATGCGCTAGGTCTTATGTCTGCAAAAGTGCGCATAAACTCTGAAAAACGAGCATAAAATTTAAACTCTGTACTTCTTTTTATACCAACTTCCAAGTCACTTAGAAGGCGAATAGGTACAACTTCTTTTTACACCACTTTTAAAGTCACTAAGTATTCGAATAGAAACAATCCAAATACTGAGCGATGCTTGGTCACCCAGGTACAATCCAGCCAAAGATTAGCGAGAGCCTTTAGCGAGTTTTCCAACTGCGAGCGAAGCGAAACGTCCAGGGGAAGAGCCCCTAGCTTAATATAAACTAAGAATAAAGTTTACAATATAATAGATATTTTGAGTAGAAACCTAGAACTATAATACTAGTTGAGATGTAAAAAAGTTTGCAAAGTAAAAACCATCTAAATCATTTTTTGTGTACATTTGCACCTGGGAACAATGTTTTTCTTGCAGTTATTATAAATTACACCCAGTAAATTATTCAAGATCCGTGTCTCTAAATCGGCATGTTTCCAAATTATTTCACCATTGTTACCAAATGTGTTTCCATTAAAACCTCCAGACCCCACGGTATCTTAGATCCTTGGAATTTATTTGCTGGAGGGGAATTCAATTAACCCTAATTCGAATGTAACGTGGGCATTAACTCTAATAACGTTTTCTCATTAAGATATTGGTAAGGGTGTTTGATAATAGATTTTCCACTGCATTTTGAAGCAGGATAAAGCTCCTAAATTCTACGAGAGAGTGTAAACTATTCACAACTAAAACGGTTATGCATTATGTTTAATATTTTAAAGAAGTTGGTTTTAATTAAAAGATTGCGTTATGTTAACGGTAATTATGGTAAATTTTTATTTTAACAGATTTTGGATTCCTCCATATATTTCTAATTTATATTTCAATAAAGATCAAAGCCAAATGATCTGTGTGCCAAATGACGATGATGTAATCGTGTAAGTAACAACGGAAACGATCGAAGGGCTGAATATTGGAATGTGTAAAATAACAACATTAACAACAGAACTATTTATTTGTATCATACGGTTTACATAAAATTGATAGTAAAAGTATTCTCTACTACGAAACTGCTAACAAAACCAGGCCTAGTTTAAATAGTAATTTAGGAATACATGCTTTGCCCAAAAACTAAATGTTATTATAACAAAATGTAGAGAACGAATCAAAGAATTTAACTGTATTCTTGTAAATTATTGATTCATAAAAGTATTTGAATTAGGTTTACTTAAATCACAAAATGAGATCAAATAAATCAAAATCTCGCGCACGAATCCTATACAAAGCGCTTGATAAGAGGGACGTCAGATTGGAAGGCAGGTTTAGAAAATTCAAATCTTGCCGAATCCAAAGGTATCTTTATATTATTGTCAAAATATTTCTGTCGAGCTTTAGAGAAGTGACAAAGTCGAGTAATTTCTTTGTGTTTCACGGAGCAATAGCTTTACGGAAAACTACAATTTTAAAACGATGATTATATATGCAAATACAAATATTAATTCAAACAATTTCCTTTCCAACGGTTTTTGTTTTTATTGCGATTAGATGATTTTTAGTGGGTGAAATACTCAATTCAAAGTATAGTTGTCAACTGTGTATTGTGAGACCTAGGCCAAGCGCTATGACTGCTCAATTGACCCAGTCAAACACGGCCAGGAGAAATTTGCAAAGTGTTTGGATTTGCGAGTTTATCAGTTTTAAATATAATAAACGGTACCAGAAACTGGCACATACTTTCTCACAAACACATTTAAATTACTAAACAGATTCACTGTTACTTGTAGGGTGGGGTAGGAGAGTTTTTTTTATTAAAGTTGGAGATTAACTAATAAATATTATTATTATAATCTAGAGAGAAAACTATTCGATCGATTTCGAAAAAAATTGCACCAAACACGTCAATTAGGTCTTTATAGATGCAGGTAAAAAGTTTTAAAAATGTTTTTAAAAACAACCCGCTTTATGGCCAAAAAACCCCCAAAATCAGTTATTATTAGCTAAACGAGAATTTTTAGAAAGATGCGGGTTTTGTATATGGTAGGGCACATTAAAGGCTACAAATAAGCCAAATTTTATCAAAATCGTTAGAGCCGTTTTTTTTATAAAAAAATAATAACTGATTTTTTGGGGTGTTTTTGGCCAAAAAGGTGGTTGTTTTTCAAAATTGTTCAAAACCCTTTTTCGTGCATCTATACAGGCGTACTTGACATGTCTGGTGCAAATTTGGTTGAAATCGATCGAATAGTTTTCCCTCTATCTTTGTATACATACAGACATACAGACAGACATTTTGTAAAAACCACTTTTTTGGACTCAGGGGGTCCCAAAACGGATATTTCCACAAAAATCTCAAGATCGATTTTTTTGCGATCACTATACTTTCTCTATACTATAGTATAGTGAGAAAGTAATAAAAGGAAGAGAGAAAATATGGGACAATGTAAGATTTCCAAAATAAGATTTAGAGTGCAGTTTTAGTTAACAATTAATCGATTGTGTGGTTTAATCATCATAAAATTTTATATGATAGTACAAAAATATGATTTTATTTCTTCTAAAATAAGAATACTTGAACTACATTTTATTATGGTCTTTACCCTGCGAACTAAGTTTTTTTAAATCATAAAAAGTTTGAAACGGGATAGAAAAAGATAGAGCGACAGAGAGAGAACGGTGTTCCTGGTTAACTAAGTTACTTTCTCAGAATAATAAAATAATATTCGCTAATCGGCAAACAGTCTCTCATGTAAGTGCTTGAGTTATATTCAAATTAAGGTTAATTGAGACTTAATTTTACACTCTTGTATTGAAGAGTTTATTGCAAATATTCTCTCACAAATAAGTGTATACTGCAGAAACACTTTTTACTTCTCGGAATAGCCTAACAGATAAGAACTATGGATCTATTTAAATTAAATTATTTTTGTTATTTGTACAAATTATTATTTACCAAACTACAAAAAACGTGTATATATTGTTGAACAAATACATGGATGTCTTATATCCATTTCCAATCTCCACTTGTAAGTATTGTCCTAGTATGTAGTATTACATTTTTTAAATCGAATACAATTATATCATTAGGAAACGGTTTACTTTGGTTACATTTGCCATTTAGCGCTTATAACGTTTTTCGATAGAATATTACATTAAAATCATATTAGTAAAATATAATTTGAATAGTGTCAATTCAACTATTTAATTCAGATTTACGAATATCGTAATTTGTAACAAATTGAGTAATAAATTATAGAAACAATGTTTGTTGAAATGTTAGTTAGTTTTATTATAACTTATGTATTGTTTTTTAGATTGTATGTAAAGAATATTTGTTATAAGTTATTCGATTCAAGAATGTTCCATCGTTTTAAGAGTAAAAATACATATTAACGTTTTAACTTAAAACAAATAAATTGTTCAGAGACTGGTTATCCCAACTTCGCTTTTTTGGTTCCGTATATCGTTATTTTCGAAAGAATTAAAAAATCATATAGAATAAAAAAAAACTCTTTCAAAATTAAATTTTTGAGTTTTTTTTTAATTTGCCTTTTTTTACTCATGTCATATGATTATATTTAAAACATGTTTTTACACCATTTTTACATTACTTTCTTATTTATTAACATAAGTAGGTTGTCCAATATAAGTTATTTACTAATTGGAACATGTTTAAGTATGTTACTGTTTTAAATTGGTAAGAAGATACAGACAATGTTCAGTGTACCACAAAAGATTTTCAGCTTAAGATTGTTTACAACTTTTAACTCTCGCATTGGTTCGAGAAATGTTATTTTAAATACAAGTCGATCAATATTACTAAAATTAAAGTATGTAGCCTATGCTTTAAACATACTTCGGTTAAAACAGGTTAGAGTGCTTAAAAAACTCTAATAAATAAATAAAATAACTATTTTATAGAGAAAGAAGGTCGTATATATTTCAAGACACACATTCAAGCCGAAAAAATCCTCTTGTATATCAGACTTTCGAATCGATACTGAGTGTAGATCTGATATCTAGTTGCTTTCTGTAAGCAAAGCTAATGACATTTGTGGTTTTTATTATTACAAGAACTAATGGGCATTTTAATTTGCACTTAATAGCTCTATAATAACCGATCAGATTTCATGTAATGCTTCTTTTTTGCACACTTGCTAAAATTAAATTTAAAAAAATGTGTAAATATGATAATTGTGTATTTTGTTTTTTTCTTAACCTAAAATTACAGATGTTAAGTTTCCTTATTGATATTTCATGTTTGTATGGGCGTCAATACTACTTTTATCTTAATGACACAAACAAGATTATTATTATGGTTTTATGTTGTTTGTTTGAATTATGTGTCAAAATATTTTACAAGGCATGTTTAAACAAATTATTTGCTATACAACTCTTAACATAAATACTTGTCTTGCGATCTAAGAAAAATATTAAGCTTTACTTTTGCCTAGTTCCATACTTATAAAACCTAGAACCAAAACTTTTAACAGAAATAATGACTTAAAGAGGCAATGCTATTATGTTTAGAAATGTCTCCTACTATAAAATAAACATTAATTACAACAACTAATAAACATTTATTTCCTGGACAAACACCAGAATGTAATTAAGTGTAAACAAACATTTAGGGATTGATTGAAAACAAAGTTTGTGATGTTTTAAGAAATTAACGGTACCAGAAATTGGCACATACTTTCTCACAAACATATTTAAATAATTAAACAGATTCACTGTGACTTCATAATTGTATTAATGTATGAGAGTAACTAATAAATATTATTATTATTGGAAAACTATTCCATCGATTTCGAACAAATTTGCACCAAACATGTCAGTTAGGCCTGTATAGATGCACGAGAAAATGTACTGAAATATTTTGAAGAACAACCCCCTTTTTGGCCAAAAAAACCCCAAAATCCGTTATTATTATTATTATTAGCTAATAAACAAAAAGTTACATTACATTTATATTTGAATTGTTTCAGACTTGTCCACTTAAATTTTACTTTCATAATAACAATTATTACCTATATTAATATTATAAAGAGGTAAACTTTGTTTTTTTGTTTGTTTGTTTGTTTGTATGTAGGGTGTAACCTCTCGCACTACTGAACCAATTGAAAAAATAGTTTTACTAATAAAAAGATACACTATCCCTGAGTAACATAGGCTATAATTCATTTCGATAAAAACTTTTTTTTATTTAAATATTTGTAAATTTAGTCGGAAAAATTCTTAGGTTAGGCCTAGAATGATAATACAACACATGTATTTACATTTATGACCATAGCAACCAATTGAATAAAATAAGAGATAAAACAGCAGTTTGCTCCAATATTTCCATTAACAGCTGATTTCAAAATTTTAAGATATCATTTTTGTATGTCTAGCTTTTAGGTTATTAATAGCTTTTAGCTATGATTAATCCAAACATCTTTATTATAAATAAAACATAACATATGTTTTTAGAAGGTTCCATTTTGAAGGTTTCCAATATAAAACTCCTAAAACTTAATAATAATTTATAATTGTGCTAATTTAGGTTAACCTTTATTAGGAAATTGTTGGTTCTTTGTAGTTTGGCAGTTAAATTACTTCCAGTCTTAAGTTTATATTAATTGCCAGACAAAGTTAGTATTCGTTTTATTTTGAAAAAGTGGGTCTTCCCTTTAGATAAAAAAAAAAGAAAAGATAAGTAAAAATACCAGTCAATCAATCGAACGAAATAAAACATTTTAAGTGAATGTGTTTACGAAAATACTGAAATAGGGTTTCTTCAATCACTTTCTTGAATTACTTTTGCAAAGAACAATTTCAATAAACTTTTTTCCAAGTTAATTTCTTCCGAAGAGCTTTTTCGATCTGGCTCAAAAGGAAGAAAACAGCTTAGACATATATTGAAAGTACGGCAGAGATAATTGATTTAATTTAAAAGTATTTACTCTGCACGAACCCATATTCTGTACACGTTTCAACATGATCTAGTTAGGTAGTTATAGCAATAACGAAGTAAATATACACTAACAATAAACCAAAAATTAAACTTACATTAATATAACGAAAAAATTACAAAAAAACCAAAATAACTTCAATAAACAAGAATTTTCATAATTATAAAAATAAATATAATTTCAATAAAGTTATGGATTTAATCTTTCTACAAAAAACCCTACTTCTATACAACATTCACTCATCATACGTTCGAAATTATCAAATTCCTTTTCTTAACACACTGAGAAAAATATCAGTCTATGTTCAAAGCATTTACGAAATGCAGCTGTTAGGAATAATTATGAAATGATTAGTTTAGTTGTATTTCAAGTATGATGCAACAGGTGGCTCAGCAATGGTTGATGTAAGATTGTTGAAGGGACAGGAAACGAAAATCGGAAGTAGGAAATGTAGAAATGCCTGACATTGGCATAACACCCAAATTCAATGTAAGCAGGCGGAAGTCTACTATATAAACTTGATCCTGACCTACGCTCGATTCCACGTTCACCGTGCAGTACAGGTCTTACGGGAGAATATACATGCTACTACCATTACAAGGAACATCACGTTTATTGTCATGCGGGTTGCGTCAACTGATCGAGCGTTGTATGGGAGTTGATGTTTTTTAGTTGGGTAGTATTAATTCAAAGTTTTTATAGCATATATATATGCTATAAAAACTTTGAATTACTTGAAACTTGAATTTGATTCGAAAATGCCTGAAAAATAGGCGAAACGCGTCATCATTTAAACTGTGACCAAAAAGGACTGCGAGCAGAAACTCCAAAAAGGTATTTATATTAATATAATTCCAGTCCAGTAAGGCAAACTCAAACAAACAATAATATAATCTTTATTTATTGTTTAGTATCGTTCCCCAAAGGATATTATTTGTTTCTTTTAACAAACACAAAAGTTAAAGTGGGGAGTGGGACTTTTAAGACACCTGGTATATATTTTCTAAAGAAGAGTTATAGAAACCTTTTCTCTCTATTAGGAAATGGCAAAAACTTTGTTAAATAGTTAACAACGTCAATACTTGAAAATACTTATTGAGTAATTTAAAAGACAGAGATAGAGAGAGAGATATAGAGAGGGGAAGGAGAGGGAGGGAGAGGGATGGAGAGGGAGGGAGAGGGAGGGAGAGGGAGAGAGAGCGCGTAACGCGTACACAGTTAATATTTGATGCTATAAAATTAGAACTTGAGGTAGGTAGTCCTCTATTGAACTTGGACATAGAGAGGGAGAGAGGGGGAATAGAGGGAGAGAGGTGAGAGAGGGAGAGATGGTTTTATATCATGATGTTAGGATAATATAACCACTTATACGTATAACATAATTTACAACAATTAATTTACTCATAGACCATTTAAATCGATTAGGCCCTACTTGACTTCAAATTATGTTATGATAGAATATTTTAAAGACAAATTATTTGAAAAATAAATACAGTAGGTGTTTCGTGAATCTTATTATTAAAAGAAATTAAAAACCTATACTGAAAAGTTTACAAAATGCCCATAAAATATAAATTACTCTACAGTTTAGATGAATAAATGTATTCCTATATACTCATTTCGAGCGAAATTACGATCTCTAATACACTTGATCCATGTAAAAGTAAAAATGTATTTATTTTGACAATTAACTTTAGTCTAAAAAAAATACACAATAAAGACCAAGAAAAACACAAAATATAAACTCGTATATTTTTTTTTAACCTTAAATAAAATTACCTAATTTAAACACATTTGTTGAAGTAAAAAAATAAACCACTTATAAACAACATTCCCAAACACATTCATATCACATAAAAAAAAGGAATAAAGGAATTTAACACATTCCCTTTCCTACTACACACGCCGAGCAAGATATCAGTCCATGTTCATACGTTTCAATGAAGTTTCAATGGTTTTGTAAATTGAGCACTGCTATAAATAGTTTTAAGGGCATCTGGTAAGGAATTTCACAAGATCGTCATGCCATTGCAGTAAACGATTTACTATACAAAATACTTCTGTGCTTGGAAAAGATTGGCTCTGTCGGCCATTTTCTTCTACTTTTAGAATACAATTCAGTCAAAACCCAACTTATTTGAATAGTAAGTAGGCACTCTATTTTGGAGAACAGCATTCAACGAAGTTAAAATATAAAAAGATTTACATTCATCAAGTTTAAAAAGATAATTGTCACTGTTTATAATATGGAATAATATTATCTTCAAGTTTTAAATGACAAAACAATTGCATACAATACGTTTGAATTTATTATGCAATTCCACAGTCATCTCACTGACTACAGTGTGACAGTAGTGAAACCACGGCATAGTTTAATGATTTTAGTAAGAGCACTCTAATTTGAAAAATGCAATACAATCTTTCATTTTTCTTAAAGAGTTAATTCCAACAAACACTTTATTTCATGTCTCAGTTACATATTTAAGATCCATGTTTCTTTGGTATCCGAGTCAACGTAATATAATTGAGCTGAATTATTTACTTAACTTTATGCCCGTCATGTGACTTTTTTCTATTTTTTGTATGACGCGTTTCAGAGATCTACTCCATCATCAGGCAGATATCACTCTTGCGAGGTCATGAAACATTACAAGAAAAAACACATCAACACAAACACTGAGTACATATTAAAACACTTTTTACGCGTGGGATGCATCCCGTATGGTGGTCCAACTACCGAATATAGTTTCAAAAAATTTCAAAAAAATAATTACTACAGCTTTTTAAACCATCAACACCCAAAAACTTCTCAGTCAAAATCCAAATAAAGATTTAAAAATATAAAACTGGGATTTACAAGCTGATTTGCGATGAATGTAAATCGTTCAATATAGGGCAAACAGGAAGAGCGTTCCATCAGAGGTTCAAAGAACATCTGCCCAAAAAGGAAATATATGGCAATAAATCGAATTATGCACGCCACCTGATAGACGAAAACCAGGACTTTACTGACTTTGAAACAAATTTGATACCATTGCATACATGAAAAAAAGGCAAAATTATGGATGCTATCGAGGAGAGAGGAATGTACAAAGCGTTTTAAAAACAATGAAAACCAAGTCGTGAACGACCATCTGCATTTCTCCTCGAACACTTTGTATGACACGGCTATCAGTATACACTATAACGGGCTTGCTAACAAACGTCACCGCATGGTTACTTAACCTTGTAACGACAGAGTTGTCCTTGGATTACCATACGGGATGCATCCCACGCGTAAAAAGTGTGTTAATGTATTCAGTATTTTTGATTATGTGTTTTATATGTAATGTTTGACGACCTGGCAAGAGTGATATGTGTCTGATGATGGAGTAAATCTCCGAAACGCGTCATACAAAAAAGAGAATAAAGTCACGTGACGGACATAAAGTAAGCAATTAAGCTTATTTTCATATTTGGTCCAGTTTAACCGGTCATTGGTTGTCAGAAACAAATTGCTAAAGCTGCTGCGATATTCAAATAATTCAGCTTTAATTTTAAGTCGAGACAGATTGCTCGTATGTTGTTTTCATCAGTTGGGAGCACCCTAAACTAATAAGTCACGTCTTTGATTTGTTAATTATTAGCAAGTCATGCACTTCAGTCCATAGTCAAATACGTTTAATGTCATAAATTACTGTTTAAGACGGTTTAAACAACTTCAAGGTATAAGATAGATATGTTCTCTTCCGAGATGAGTTAAGGTTTTAAATTGTAAGAACACAGTTGCTTAACTCCTAGCGACTAATAGTAGACTATCCACGATGGCCGTGGTTGTTAAGGCGTCAAAGCTTTATAAATCGTCATGGCAACCATCAATGGAAAATTTCCGGGTTCAATTCCCAATGACCCCGAATAATTTTCTAAATGGTTTCTTAACAGACATCGTTGGCTGTGGTTCGGTTTCCACGTAAAACTGTAGGTCCCGTCTTCATTAGCCTTAAGTGCAAAACAGCAGGACGTTAAACCAATAATAATAAAAAAAATAATAATAGTTGACTATTGATTTAGCGTTACAACTTAATTAAGCAAGAACTTAATTACAACTTAATTAAAAGTTAAGCCAGAAAAGTAAACAAAACTCCAACTTAATGTTTAGTAAGGCTGAAATTATTTTGTACTTATTGCATAATAAAGTTTCTTAAAACACAGTGAAGTATTTACAACTGCAAGTTTGTTGGTTATAAGGTGGAAACTCTCATACCAATGAAGACATAAAACTGAAGTGGAGATAACTCTGTTCCTGAAACTTTAGCTGTACTGTTTTGCTAAACTGAAATTATGTCTGCACAGTTTAATATTCACCATGGCAACGTAATTTACATTAATTATTGTGTGACTGGTGCTGCCATCTCCATTGTTAACTCAAAAGTTTACTGTGCAGATACTTTCCAGCTAGCATTACCTTGATCCAATTTATGTTAGTGGCTATAATATTGCAATAGTTGTAGCTTGTTTTGTAGTTTCCAAAATATGTGTATACATATACTTTTTAAAATGCTAAAACTACATATTTTACAAAAAAACAAACTTTAGTACATACATAATAGGAAATTGTCTCAAGTTTTATTTGTTACATAACAATTTTCTTCGTAAAATGAGTTGGAATGGAGGAATTGTGAAAAAAATATGTTTTTGGGAATCATTTTTGCAATATGGCGCTAAGAGCGGCAGAGATACAAGGAGCCAAAGTAAAAATTAGAAAAGAACGCGTTGAAATCTATAAAATCACAAAAAAATGTTCAAATCTCCCTTAAAACTTTACAGGCAAAAATAAAATTGACTGAAATATCAAACGAGCAGCGAATACAATAATTGTTGAGCCTCCTAAATTCCAGGCTAGCTACGCTCTGCTGAAATAAGCACGATTTTAATTTCATCACAGATTCCATTCGCTTCCAACACTGAAGCAGAAAGCTCGGGGCTGACAAATAATGACTTGCCATTGCACTGCTGCATTTCTAACAAGCGAAGTTTAATATACGAGTGTTATGTGGGTCATGTCATTTGCAAGTAGTCGGTCTCCTTTCTACATATTGGATTCTGTATTTACATAGATGAATACAACTATAGCTGCAGGTTTGTGAACTTGTACGATGTAAAAATATATTTTATGCAATTGATTATTATATTTAGTTAACGCGTTCACTGCTAAGAACGCTCATGTCAGCTTGTCACTGAAAACTGAGAGAAGCGGCAGATGCATAGTGCTTCGCACGCCAACTCCCGTATTGGGAATATTTTCAATATTCGGTGCATTGCGTGCTTCGCACGCCAACCCTCATATTGGCAGTATTTTCGATACACAGTGCATTGCTTGCTTCACCCGCCAATCCCCGTTTTAGGCGTATTTCAATACACAGTGCATTGCTTGCTTCACCCGCCATTCCCCGTTTTGGGAATATTTTCAATACACAGTGCATTGCTTGCTTCACCCGCCAATGCCCGTTTTAGGAGTATTTTCAATATACAATGCATTGCGTGCTTCGCACGCCAACCCCCGTATTGGAAATATTTTCAATACTCACTGCATTGCGTGCTTCGCACGCAAACCCTCGTATTGGTAGTCTGTTCAATACACACTTCATTGCGTGCTTCACCCGCCAATCCCCGTTTTGGGAGTATTTTCAATATACAATACATTGCGTGCTTCGCACACCAACCCCCGTATTGGTATTATTTTCAATACATAGTGCATTGCGTACTTCACCCGCCAATCGCCGTTTAAGGAGTATTTCATACACATTGCATTGCTTGCTTCGCCCGCCAATCCCTGTTTTTGGAGTATTTTCAATACACTACACAGTGCATTGCGTGCTTCGCACGCCAACCGCCGTATTGGGAGTATTTTCAATACACAGGGCATTGCTTGCTTCGCCCGCCAATCCCCGTATTGGTATTATTTTCAATAAACATTGCATTGCGTGCTTCGCACGCCCATCCCCGTATTGGGAGTGTTTTCAATACACAGTGTATTACGTGCTTCGCACGCCAACCCCCCCCGTTATGGGAGCATTTTCAAAACAGAGTGCATTGCGTGCTTCGCACGACAACCTCCTTATTGCTATGATTTTCAATACACGGTGCATTGCGTGCGTCGCCCACCAACCCTCGTATTGGGATTATTTTCAATACACAGTGCATTGCGTGCTTCGCACACAAACCACTGTCATGGGAGTATTTGCAATACACAGTGCATTTCGTGCGTCGCACGCCAGCCATCATATTGGGAGAATTTTCCATACACAGAGCATTGCGTGTTTCGCACGACAATTTTAAGCCTACGTGCGTCCGCTTTAAAGTATTAGCGATTATTTCGTAAAATGGTTCAAAATAAAAAAAATAATTAATTTCTACTCATTTAGGTTATAAATATAAAAAATAATAGGTCAGCTCCTAGCATAGGAAATACGAAATTTGCGTAGCAGTGAACGTGTTAAAGTTCTATGACTTACATTACATATTTTAGATTCCAAAAACCGTAATCTTGGTTTCCTAAAATTATTAAATGTTTTTATCTATCAACTATTCGCAACATATGTATTATTTGTAAGATATATGTAGTTTTAATTCTTTTTATTTACTAACATTTATTGTATTTCTGAAACTAAGTATTTCTTACTTAAAGAACTGCGATTTAAATATTTTGTAAGTTATGTTTACTAAAGTTGAGTTTTTTTTTGTAATAATTATTTCCTCATCTTTATATGAAACCAAATAATTTGTTCATTCTTAATGTTGCTTTAATTTATTAAACTATTTATTTAAATTTTCAATTTAAAAAATTTGAGGAATGAAAGTTTTAACAATTTGCCTTTATGGTGAAATAGAGACTGTTATTACTACTAAATGGATTCAAACATTGTAACAGTAATTCATACAATACAGACCTACTAATAGTACACTGTTATTCCTAAACAGATAGGGGCCTACGTAATCTAGTCCTAAAATCTTTATTTGTAACAAAATGTCCATAAATAAAAAAAAAATCAATCTTCAGATCAATAACAAGTGATTGTAGTTCTTTAATTATCTAAAAATAGTGAAATTACATTTAACGATTTCTTCATATTAATTTTTTTTTATATCTACATCTACATTAATAATAAAAATACATTAGTACAAAATCACTAAATAAGTATGATTGACTAAATGGTCCTTATGATTGGTTTCCAAGCAATGGTTTCTGTTTCCCCATAAAATATACTCTTTCCTACAAAATAGCGATTAATATTTTTCGAATAAGTTTAGGAATTTTAAGGAACTGACTTATACCATTGAAGAAACAACTTTCTTCAATGCTTATACTTATAGTTATAGTTTGACTATTGTAGCTCGTGCATCACTGAAGATGGCGACTTTGTCGTTGAAACGCGTTTTAGTTAATAATCGTATTAGTTGTGAGATTTTCCGTTCAAAGTTTATTCTATCAAGTATATCTTCTCACAAGTCAAGCTCAATATTTATTTTTACAGTGAAGTAAGCTTGGTAATGATTTATCGATGGGCGAGTAGTTATGATTATTTTCAATAAATAAAAAAAAAAAAACTTAACTCTGTTTTAATATGTCGGGAACAGCTGACTGTAAATCTTATGACCTTAAATGTCTGCTTATAAAATACCTTATTATTAATGCATGCAAATATCCTGTTAAATACAAATCAATGTGTCGGTTTTTGTTATCTTTAATTCTTTTGTTGTCTTTAATTCTTTTGTTGTCTTTAATTCTTTTGTTGTTTTTATTTGCTTGTAAATTCTGCTATTTTTCAAACTACTTTGAAGCTAAATAAATTTGTAGATGGTAATGTGAGTAAGTGTGTTAAACCAGTATATAAATATGTACGTGCGTCACGCTTTATTTAAATAACTGATTCTCTTTCTATTTTGGTTGTTAATAATTTTAAGTTTGTTGGTGTAGGTATTTAAAGCTGTTACTAAGGTATTGATTTGTTAGTACACAGCTAATTTCATATGGTCAGCGTATTTGATGCAATATCCAATATTTCTTATTTGTTTTTCTTTTACATTATACACGTATTTGATATATGTTTAAGATAATACATATTTCTATTAAGTACACAAAATAAAAGGAATCTCATGGCTGTGGCATTCATCGGTAAATTGTATCATTATATTTAAAAGTGTGGGTATCAAATGTTTTATGTTCTTAACCTCTTTCTGCAACGAACACGTTAAGTAATTACACCACAACGTTTCTCCTCCAAGCATCTTGAAGATAGACTAAATATTATTACTTGTAATGCAAGTGTCTCTAGATTCCACAAATTTAACGGTTAATAAATGCAACTTAAGCAGAGAGGAAAGCGGTAAAGTGTGTTTAATTTTACTGAGAAAAACATAACCCTACTTTCCCCGAACACAGCGGCATTAGCGTCAGGAATAGAATTTCAGTTTGAGTTCCCTGTAGTTAAACTTTCCTCCTGGCTACGAAGAAACTTACCTTTGTTAATACACCAACGTACTGTACACAACTTTGTCAGCGAAATATGAAACATCAAATTTAAATTTATATAAACAAATACATTGTTGACTAGGGGAGACCCCTGCGTGCTCTGCACGCCAACCCCCAATGGAAACTTCTAAAAACATTATGCTATGTTTTATATATAATAAATATGTAGGACTAATAATAACCCCAAGATGGTAAATAAGGTTAAATTTTCAAATTAAATTATTTCGTATATCTTATAACTCCAGTTAAAATAAGGGTTAAAAGAACGAGAAAGTCTCAGGTATACACTTTAGTAAAAACCTAACCTAAAAGTTAGAAATACAAAAAATTGCTTTCAGTTTGAAATCAGATGTTAATGGAAATATTGGAGCAAAAAATATGTTTTATCTGTTATTTTATTCAATTGGTTGCTATCGTAATACATGTGTTGGTTCAACAGTCTAGGCCTAACCTAAGATTTTTTCCTACTAAATTTACAAATATGAAATAAAAAAAGGTTTTTATCGAAATGAATTATAGCCTATTTTACTCAGGGATATTGTAGCTTTTTATTAGTAAAACTATTTTTTCAATCGGTTCAGTAGTTCCAGAGATTACCCTCTACATACAAACAAATAAACAAACAAATTTGAAATCTTCATAATATTAGTATAGATGAGTATCTACTTAAAAAAATGTTACTGCAATTTATTGAAAAACAAATATTATATAATTTGTATGCAGTTTAATTTTAAACTACCGATATTTAATTAAAATACATAATTATTTAAGGTATAATTACTGTTGTATAGAGGCAACTATTAAGCCATTATGTCGGATGCAATTAGACATAAATTACGTTTAATTAATGTTACGAGTAATTCATTGATGACGTCACTCATTAACTAGCCAACTAGCCCGTGATGTAGTACATACATGCTCCTAGCTAATGGTAAATTTGTTATAACCTGTTTAAATTGTAATGGTGCATTTTCCTAGAGAAAAAATTAACATTATGCAAAATGTTAATGATTACTTGTTCCTCTTAGATAAAATGGTTTTACAATGGTTATGCAAATAAAATATAAATGACAAACAATATTGTGTTGCAAAAAACTCTAGCTAGTAACTTTTATTTACAAATTTGGAAAATACGTTATTTTACTAACTAAATATGTGGAACAATAAGCAAACAATGAATATGAATACAGTAAAAAATACAAATAAAATTGAAATGTCTGTCTGTGATTTCTAAATATAGGCTTTTTTCTAAGCTCATATGGTTATTTACACGTTACCAAAACATAAACACACATCTATAAATTTTTTTTCTTCTATCTGTTTGGCCGGGCTAATCTCCGAATTAGTTGAACCAATTTTGACGAAACATTCATTAACATATAGAGGACTTTTTAGGCGTCTTTTTATTCCAATAATAATTAAAATTCCTGTTACAAAATTGAAAAAGTGCAAAAGTTATTAAAAAATTTGGGATTTTGTTGAAAAATGTTGGGGATATTGCTTGTCTATTTCAATCTATGTCTTACATTATATACAAATCACAACCAACACCACCCAACTTATATCCTACTGCCACTTTCCTAATCAATCATCATTTCCGTAAAAAGTACGATTTAAAAATTATGAACAAAATTATTGATTTTTTTGTGGTTTGCATTGGCCTCACCATATGTGACCGCAGGGATCAGGGGCAGAGCCCATTGTATTTAATAAAGCAAAAATGACAAAATGTAAAACGTTGTCATATTAAAACATTCAGTAGTGTTCATAGTAAGTGTTCACATTTTATCAAAACGGTAATATTGAGTATAATTCGTAAATCAGTATAAGATAATTTTAAACGAGAAAGTCATCAATACAAATGTTTAAACGTCACGCGATATCCTATTTCCTAAGTTCAGTTATTTTACAGTACGAGGTTTTTATCGAAAAATAAACGAAATGCTGCTAAGCAAAACTGGTAGAAATACCAACGGAAAGAAAGTTGCTGGTAAAATCTCCTTTACAATATCATCATCATTTTGGTCTTTTTAGTACTTTTTTATTTCGTTTGCCACGAGAGCATCTACGATTTAAAAACATTTAATGTCGGAATATACACAAATTTGAAATTAAGCGTGTATAACTAATAATAGGACAAAATGTCAGTTTTTAACAGGACAATTGGCAATCGTGTCCCAATAAGAACCCTCAGCCGAGGGCTAGCCCACCTTCACAAAGACCTCCACCGCCTCGTACCACCGACCAACATCCTGCTCTATCTACTATCCCTCTTGCGCACACTCATACGCACATTCATACCATCCTTAACCCTCACACACCTTCTGCAAAATCCTCCAACCCTTTGTAGCGCTTTCAGTAATCATTTTCCTTAACCCAAAACCCCTTAAGCCCCCTCTACCAAATAGTATCTTAATTTACCCCTTTCCAATTTTCACCTATCGTAATCCTTAAAATATGCCTGCTGTTTCCAATTGTAAACGTTCACACTTCCCCTGATGTTTTCCTCCCCAATTTTCCTCCTACACAAAAGTCCCTAAAATCCGCATGCCCACTTAAAAATTTAATTTTCAACCTCTCTCTCTCACACTACGAAACCATTATCTCGTCCACACTCTTCACTCTCCATTCTTCCATCTTTCCTTCCACGAATACTACATCATACTATAAAATAACAGACATTTACGTTTTATTGAAAATTTTCTTTGATTTAGTTCAACACCACATTATTTATTTAGTGACAACGAACATTAAATAATAAATTTATATCACATCCAACAGTTTACTGCTTGTTATCAGTAAGATTTTTTTATTTTTTTTATTTAAAGGCAAAAAACTAGGTAGTTATCATCGCCTGGATAACGAAGAGCATTCGCATAATGCTCATACGATCACAAACAGCTAACAAATTAAACTTTTAATTTACACACACTACAGGCACTACACGATAAAATAATAACGATAACAACAATAATTAAACAATAACAACTTGTCACAGGGCTGTAAAGGGCCCTGTTACATAACAATGAATAAAACTTCAATTAAAATAACAAGAAATAAATCTAAACATGTTATTTAAGGGTCGGCTCTAGCTGTCGGCCATGTTGGCTGACACTCTATAAGACCAATGTTAAATTAAAATCCATATTTTTCCTTTATTTTTGATCGGATAGTTATGAACGATATGTCATTTTAAAGCTATGGCCAATATGCATGCAAATGGCTTTTCCAAAACTAAGAAAAAACATGTTGTTTAATATTTATTAACAATTTAAAACATTGATTTTTAATATTTTTTTTGTTGTCACTATTAGTTATAGCGAAAAACCACCAAGCCATTCGCATGAAGAATTTCGTTCCCAAGAGTTTTGTATTTTTTTTAAAACGCTATTTGAACAATTGCGGGTTTTAAATGGATTTAGGCTGAGCAATGTCCGTGTAACCTACCGCCGCTATAGGGTGATTTTAAATATTTTTCACGTTGTAACTATCAATTATAGCGAAAAATTACCAAGCCATTAGGATGAAGAATTTTGTCCCCAAGAGTTTGGTATTTAAAAAAAACCGGTATTTGAACAATTGCGGGTTGTAAATGGATTTAGGATGAGCAATGTCCGCGTAACCTACCGCCGCTACGCTGGAGTCGCAGGTTGCTTTCTGTTTTACTAGAGCCGACCCTTAAGTTACGTACATGTATTTTGTTTCAAATGTTTCCAATTACATTCAACCGATAGAGGAATGCTAACATCATATTAATGGTTTGGGAGTCATCACCCAACATCTTCTGAATGCAATTTGGTAGGCAAAACCTCTTCCGAGGTTTCAGCTTTCACAATTTAAAAGTAGATGTTTAATTGAAAGGAGATTTAAGCAGTAAGGACAAAGCGACGGGATCCTTAGTAAT
>JAGFPH010001757.1:116007-156239 GCA_018207615.1 Philaenus spumarius | reverse complement strand
TCGCTTTTTATTTCCTCCAAACTAATGGGGATCAAATCTCTACAGGTAAGGACACCTTTTGAATAAGTCAAGGATCTGTGAGGTTCCACAGATACCTTGACTTTGTCATAGAAGGAAGTCATCTTTAAAAGCGACAAACTTTGTTTCCCGCTGTTAGTTTCCACTAAAATTGTCAAATTATGTAAATTCCTAATGGAAAGTACAGGGTCCGCTGTTCCAGTAATTGCCTTGTTGATCAAGGGTGATACCTTTGATAAATCTGAATCCTTTTCGGCGTTGGAAAAAACTAAAAATTTGGGAGCTAGCAACTCAGATGGTTGTTGATTAGCCCTCTCCTTTGTCTTTTTAAGCAATTGTTTATTTATAGACTCATCAGACGAATCTGAATGATATCTCTTTGTTCCTAAATCTTTGACGGTTTCTTTAACCATGGGTGTGTTTGCCCAGCGCATCGTGTTAGGAGGAATCGGGCGAACTCGGTAAGGGCGTGCCCATCAAATCACATTGCAATCACTTCCGAACCCCCAGTTCCGTGAGGATCCCGAGCACTCTTTTGCCAGTCTGGATTGACATCAGTCTGGAACCTGAAACTACTGTGAGGAAGAATCCGACTTTCTTCAACACCGCGAACACTTCCTGGCAAAAAACCGAAGTGGCTGGCCCCAGAACAGAAACCACGCATACGTCTCGGCAGAGCAAGCCCACATCAGCCTTACCAAACCAGAGGTTGTCAAAACTCTTGTAGGTTCAGTACTCCCAACGCGCAATGGCTCTGCACAGTCAAAATTCCTAAAGGAAGGTGAGAATAGAAAAGTTGTATAGTTCAATGTATGTGTTTATGTAATTGGATGGAAGTATTGTATGTGTTGAATGTGTTCGGCGTTGTTAGACTCGGGTACCGCGAGGGACGCCAAACCCCTCTTAGTAGATGCAGCTAGTCTGCACCCCCCTGTGCGGGACAGTAAGATGAAAACGGAATGAACCTAAATCTGGCAATAATAGTTTGGTTTGAATAAGCTTTTTTTCATTCTGTCTCGAGTTCCAATCTGTATACGCAAGTTAAATTTCTCTGTGTTTTCATGTAGACGATAAATTATACACAGAAATTTAAAACAAATTACACTTATAGTTTATATGTGATATAAGTATTAAAACATAGCAATATTTGTTTAACTACAAATGAATACTTGATTGATTCATATTCATAAATTCAATAATTTCTCAAAATGTGTGTTAATCTACAGTGTTGCAATCACGAAACCTTACTGACAAACAGTTCTCACCAATTTGCTTAAAAGCATTAACTTGCTTTCCTTACTGTTTCATAGTCGAGAGAATGACGGTGCCTACAGACTTACGACGTATTCGTTTTAGAAGAAGCAGAAATCTTGGGATCGCAGAGTCGTTTTCAAAACAAATATTTGCTCGGTTGATTTACTTTAATGTAAACTCTAAAAAGCCTTTTGGAAAGTATGAAGAGTAATCGATTAGTGTCAAATAAACATTATATTGTTTATATGATTGATAGTGACGACCGAAGTTACTTGGTAGAATTCCATTATAATTAAAAGACAAACACAATTTTTTTTTGTAATTTCAAAAAAATTGTGTTTGTCTTTTAATTATATTGTATACATTAAAATTTGAAAAAAAACATAATGGCCTATCTGTAAAATATAGTAGTCTTAAAAGAATAACCTGAATGTATAGAGCCTGAAAAACTAATTTATAAATAACATTATATTGCTTTTAAAGTGATTATTATTTTAAGAAAATGGGGTTACCAACCCTTAAAACAATAGATATGAACTATTTTACTTACCTTCTAGCTAGAAAGTTTAAACTTATTGTCTTTATTTCATAAGTGTTACATAGAAAATTTCATTCCTTCGAATTTCTGTCCCTAGCGTCTAATGTTTTAAAATGGGGGTGGTTATCAATATACAATAAATACTAATTCCACCAGCTCCATAAAAGCTGTACATATTATTATTAGTTGATATAAAATAAAGAAACTACATTTGTTTTTGTTTACTTGATTCTAAAGGGTGAAAAGGCATTACTAACCTTAAAAATAATCCCACCTATTGCAATCCCTTAAAATATTCCCGCTGTTTCCAATTCCCCACATTCACACTTTCCCTGATGTTCCACTTCCGTAATGTTCCTCTTAAACAAAATTTCCCTAAAATCCCCATGCCCACTTGAACATTTCATTTTCAACCTCTTTCTCACACACCCAACCCATTCTCTCGTTCACACTCCCCATCCTTTATTCTTCCATCTTTCCTTCCACGAATACCACATCATTGTATAAAAAAACAGACATATACGTTTTATTGAAAACACTACATACTTATTTAATGACAATGAACATTAAATAATAAATTTATATTACATCCAACAGTTTAGTGCTTGTTATCAGTAAGATGAAAACGGAATTAACCTAAATCTGGCAATAATAGAAGGTGTAGTTTGGTTTGAACAAGCTTCTTTCATTCTGTCTCGAGTTCCAATCTATATACGCAAGTTAAATTGCTCTGTGTTTTCATGTAAATGATAAATTATAAACGGAAATTTAAAAAAAATTACACGTATAGTTTATAGGTAATATAAGTATTAAAACATAGCAATATTTGTTTAACTACAAATAAATACTTAATCGATTCATATTCATAAACTAGCTGACCCGTTCGGCGTTGCCCGTGGTGGTGGTAACTTTGATCCCCCCAAACCCCTCCTAAAATTTCGAAATTTTGTATACCCTTTCTTAGTGAGCACCTATGGCCCTAAAGGAAGCTACATACCAAATTTCATTCCAATCCGTTCGGTAGTATTGAAGAAATCGTGATTTAATAACTTTGATCCCCCCAAACCCACCCTAAAATTTCGAATTTTTTTAAACCATTTCTTAGCGACCCTAGAGGAAGCTACATACCAAATTTCCTTCCAATCTGTTCCGTAATTTCGGAGAAATCGTGATATAGTAATTTTTACCCCCCAAACACCCCTAAAATTTCCATCTTTTTAAAACTTTGATCCCCAAACCCCCCCCCCTAAAATTTCGAATTTTTTCAGACCCTTGCTTAGTAATCACCTATGGTCCTAGAGGAAGCTACATTTCAAATTTCATTTCAATCCGTTCGGTAGTTTTTGAAAAATCGTGATTAGTGAGTGAGTGAGTGAGTGAGTGGTATTTCGCTTTTATATATATAGATTCAATAATTTCTCAAAATGTGTGTTAATCTGCAGTGTTGCAATCACGAAACCTTAGTGACAAACAGTTCTCAACAAATTGTTTAAAAGCATCTACTTGCTTTCCTTACTGTTTCATAGTCGAGAGAATGACATTGCCTGCAGACTTACGACGTATTGGTTTTAGAGAAGCAGACATCTTGGGATCACAGAATCGTTTTCAAAACAAATATTTGCTCGGTTGATTTACTTTAATGTAAACTCTAAAACGCTTTTTGGAAAGTATGAAGGAAAACGATTATTGTCAAATAAATATTACATTGTATACATTAAAATTTGGGAAACAAACAATAATGGCCTGTCTGTAAAATATAGTAGTCTTAAAGGATAAACTGAATTTTAGCCTGGAAAATTTATTAAATTACAAGTGAAAAAACATGGGCGAAGACCGGGATTTGAACATAGGACCTTTACGTTTCTGTCGCAATGCTCTACCAACTGAGCTAGCCTGATTCCCAGTTATTGGACGATATCTGACTTGTACGGTTTTACTGTAATTATTGAACTACAGTCTAAATACTTTGCGTATACGACATTGAAAACAATCTCGATTCTTTTTTGCAGCTTACTGTGGTGTTGTTATTTACTATTATTTAAAATTTTCCGCTTACACGCTTCCGTGTTGTAATTTAATTAAATATCCTTTGCTGAGAAAGTGTGTAAGCAGAAAATTAAAAATAATAGTAAATAACAACACCACTGTCAGCTGCAAAAAAGAATTAAGATTGTTTTCAATGTCGTATACATGAGGTATTCAGTCTGTTAGTTCAATAATTGCAGTAAAACCGTACAAGTGAGATAACATCGACCAATCACTTGGAAGGAATCAGGGTAGCTCTGTTTTTAGAGCATTACGACGGAATCGTAAAGGTCCCGGGTTCAAATCCCGGTCTTGGGAGTTTTTCACTTGTAATTTAATTAAATATCTCTTCCTGAGAAAGTGTGTAAGCGGAAAATTTAAAATAATGGTGAAAAATTAATTTATAAATAACATTGTATTGCTTTTAAAGTTATTATTATTTCAAGAAAACGGGGTTACCAACCCTTAAAACAATAAATATGAACTGTTTTACTTCCCTTGAAGCTAGAAAGCTTAAACTTATTGTCTTTATTTCATAAGTGTTACGTAGAAAATTAAATTCCTTCGAATTTCTGTCCCTAGCGTCCAATGTTTTAAAATTGGGGTGGTTATCAATATACAATAAATACTAATTCCACCAGCTCCATATCAGGTGGAGAGATGCAATTGTGTACATATTATTATTAGTTGATAAAAAATAAAGAAACTAAATTGGTTTTTGTTTACTTGATACTAAAGGGTGAAAAGGAATTACTAACCTTAAAAATAAAAATAATTCGTACACGAGATTTGAAGCTAGAAACCTGAAAAGTGTCAAATATTACTCTTAAGTTGTATATTTAAGAGAAAAAACATTTGAATTTCAAATATTTGTGCCTAAGGGCTAAAATAATTTTCGTAGACAAAAATTTAGTTAAAACACACAACGTAGATGTGAAACGCACCTCAAAACCTTTTTTAATTTTAATTTTCGTTCGTTTCTTGTGATTCGTGTACAAAAAAATGTATCAAGCTAATCAAAACGCTAATATTTTAAAGGCTATAGAAAGACATTAGAAGGCTTAGAGAGCTAAGTCATTCGAAATTTAAAGTACTTAAATTTCTTAGATAATGTAAGTATTAGTTGCAAACACAATAAAAATCACTTATGAAACCAATAGTTGAGGGAAAAAGTAAAACAGGTGTGCTTAAGACCATGCGGGAGAAGTGGAAACTTCTTTGGCGATATTCTGATAAATATAAAATATACTAGCTGACCCGTATGGCGTTGCCCGTTGTGGTTGGTATTTTCAGTCTTTTTAACGTAATTTTAATCTTTTTAAGTATTCAGTCAGTCAGTGGTATTTGGTATTTATATATATAGATCTTAAATAATAAAATAACTATTGTCATAATAATAAAAGATTTGAAATTATGATTTTAGTAACTTTGATCCCCCCAAACCCCTCCTAAAATTTCGAAATTTTTTAAACCTTTTCTTAACGAGCGCCTACGGCCCTAGAGGAAGCTACATACCAAATTTCGTTAAAATCCGTTCAGTAGTTTTGGAGAAATGTAGATTTTCAGTTACTTTGATCCCCCAAATCCCCCCTAAACTTTCGAATGTTTTGAAACCTCTTCTTAGCGAGCGCCTATTGCCCTAGAGGAAGCTACATACCAAATTCCCTTCCAATCTGTTGGGTAATTTTGGAGAAATCGTGATTTAGACATTTTTACCCCCCAAACCCTCCTAAAATTTCCAATTTTTTAAACCCTTTTTTAGTGAGCACCTATGGCCCAAGAGGAAGCTACATACCAAATTTCATTTCAATCTGTTCGGTAGTTTTTGAGAAATCGTGACGAGTGGGTGAGTGAGTAAGTGGTATTTCGCTTTTATATATATAGATTATGGAAATTATTAAAATTAGTTACGAAATGAGGAAGCGCAATGTCCATTGCAGGTGTGTTACCAAGTAGACTATTTTAACACAACTTAAGAAATGAGGAAGCACAACATCCATTTCAGAAGTGTTACCAACTAAACCGTTTTAACACAACTTACATAATAAGGAAGCACAATGTCCATTTCAGATGTATTACTAAGTAAACTATAAACTCTGCTATATACACATGTGTACTATATATAGCAGAGCGTGACGGAAAATGCGTGACGGTAAAATCCGATTCACCGCCGCAAAATGTTTTGGACGCGGTGCGCCTATAGAAGTTTACACTTCAATAATATTTAAATAAATGTAATATGCGTTAGTTAGCTTATTTTAAAAACAAGAAAATTCTTTTAAAAAAGTTTAAGAACATTTGGTTCTAGTTCCAACCAGGAGAATGGTTAAAAGGTCATTGACGTATATAGTGGATTGATGGTGTTTGTTAAAGGATAATTTAGGTTGAAATAAAAGCACTATTTTTATTTCATTTTTATTAAAGGTTTTCTCCAACGCCACTGCTAATATGGAGGTATAAATCTCTCTATACAATGCATTTTGTTCCTACAATTTATAGCTTCCACACGAAACTCGGGTCAAACCTTTATTAAAACGAAACAGTGCAGGTATTTACGATCTTCATTTACAAATATGAAAAACGTTGTTCGACTAAAGTTTAATGGTGAGCAATCATTCCTCGTCTAACGCCTAGTGGTTTAAATTAAAAACATTTTGTTACTGATATATTTTATACGTAACCACGACTTAGATACATTGATCTATTTCGTCTCTTCTAAAGAACTTATTAGTTCATAAAATACCATAAATACAGAAAGTCAGTGCTAGTACCGCTATTCTGTAACCTTACTATTTACTAACTAATTCGATCCATTAGGTTCGAATCAATGAAAATTTTTAAAATATATGTTTGCGGTCGTGGGACCCCGTCAGGAACGCCTTTTCTTCGACTCTTTTACCAGCCTTAACGGCAACATACACACATTATTTTAATCTTTCAATTGCCGTTTATTATTAGTTTGTTTTGTATACAAATATTTACTGTTTCCATACGTTTAATTTTATTATAATAAAGGTGTAGAATTAATTATAACATCAAAGCTAAGATGGTAAACACAGTAAAACGTCCATTCATTGTAAAGACATTCAATAAACATAAAATGTAGGTCCATCCATCTAGGCCTAACATAAAATGATTGTGTGTATGTTCAATTCATTTCACCTGTCTTAACGGCAACGTACATACAATAATTTTAAGTAACCTAAAATTTCTGCGCTTGACGATAATATCTGAACTACGCCGGACGGAACCGATATGCTCTTAATTTTAATTGATGAACCAAAACACACGTTTCTTGACTGTATTTACATTAATTGCCATAGCAAGCAATTTGGTAACGCGTTTTCGTTACTCTTACTCTATATTTGACATTGCCATAGCAACCAATTAATAACACTTTTTCGTTACGCATTACATTTTCTATTTGTTAAATAATACTGCAACAAGCGTTAAGGAACTTCGTTTCCAAAGTTGAAAAACTGAATAGATAAAACAGAATAATATCAGTCTATTTGCTGTACATTATATTACTTGAGAAAATGCAACCCTTATTTTACAAATATAATCATTTACTTAAAGGTATTATTTTGGGTTTCAAACATCGATTAATACCAATGCTTCAGTTATTCTAAACACTATCAGAAGAACTATTGGAAAATATTACTTCTTCATTACTACGAGATGTGTTGTAACATAATGTCAGTTTAGGTACCTTTTTATTTACAGCAGCTGAAGTTTGTGGAGGGCATCACTGATTAGTACTATAAAGTTAATAATTGTATTTATCTGCTTGTGATTACAAAAAATGGGAGCTGCTGTAATACTTGTTGGTCTTTTAGAGAAAATAAGTTTAACAATAATAAAATCTTATCTACGTAATATAAGTAAAACGACAGTCTACAACGAGTTTAATATACTAAGGTTTTATTAACATTTCCCTTGTATTCAACTTTTACGATGGATTTTATAACTTTAATTTATTAGTTTAGTAAATAAAATGTTAGCTTTTTATCGGTTTTGTTTGCCATTTATTTTACTTTGACGTAAAAGGGACGATAATCCTACTAACAGAAGAAAAAGAATATCGTTTTTCCGTTTATGTTTCTACTTCTTAGTTTCAAAAACCAACCTATAGACTTATATTTTCATAGATATAGTTCGTACGCCACTTATCAATTTTAATAATTTAGGTCACACCTAATATAAAAACAAATTTTTGTACTAGAGAAGGACTATGATAGTTAAACAATTTATAATTGCAATATTCTACTTGCACACGCCTAGTACAAAATTATCTCTAGCAGTGCTGCCAACTAAATAAATAGTGCTGAAGAAAATATCTCTTATACAACTGTTAGAAAAAAATATGCATATAAAATACGTTAAGTTAAGTGAAAAACACATGAACTTTATTGATGTAATATATTGGTTATTTGAAGTGTGAATAATTTTCATACGAATTAACAAACAGTATTGATTTAATTGATATGAATACATGTTTCTTAATCTATACTGATATATCAAAGAGGTAAAATTTATTTGTTTGTTTTTTTTTATATGTAGGGGTTATCTCTGGAACCACATAACAGATCGAAAAAAAAATGTTTTACTAATAAAATGCTTACTATTCCTGATTAACATAGGCTTTAATTCATTTTGATAAAAACCTTTTATCTTTCAATATTTGTAAATTTAGTCGGACAAAAATTTCAGGTTAGGCCTAGACTGATGCCTTATCATAGCAACCAATAGAATAAAATAACAGATAAAACCGCTGTTTGCTCTACTATTTCTATTTACACCTGGTTTCACACTTTGAAACAACTATTTGTATTTCTATCTTTTAGGTTAGGTTTTTATTAAAGTGTAGACCTGAGCCTTGCTGGTTATTTTAACCTTTATTATAACTGCTGTTATAGAATATACGAAATAATTTGATTTGAACATGTAACATTATTTACCATCTTTGCTTTGGCTATTATTAATCCTACACCTTCGTTATAAAGAAAATATAACATGATTACGTGTATAGACTGTTCCGAGGGCTTGAGGAGCACGCAGGGGTTTCCCCTAGTACTTATTATAAATTGATAATATTTTATGTATCTAAAAAATGTTATATTAGTGATAGGTTTTCAAAAAGTATTATCAGTATAATATTTAAACCAAAGAGCGCCATATTACCTCCCAATTATAGGCTCAATTAAGAGAACAAAAGGAAGTGTACTATGTGTAAATCTAATGAGGAGAAAGATATTGTAAACTTGTTCATGCTTATGTTAGATTTTAGGAGAAATTAGAATAAGTTGTTTTGGAAATAATATTATTAATGTGATAAAATAATAAATATTTTAAATTGTGAATATTGGTCAGGGCTGGTAATTTGTTTATTCATCTTTAGCTTTGGGGTTATTATTAATCCTACGCCTTTATTATATATTAAAAAACAACATAACATGATTATGCTTATAGAAGTTTCCAACGGGGTTGGCGTGCGAAACACGCAGGGGTTTCCCCTAGTATATTATAAAACCAATATGAAAGTATTTATAATATAAAACTTCAAGCTATCATGAGTATTTAAAAAGAAAAAATAATAGTTTTAAAAATATTAAAACGTTAAAAAAAAAAATAATAAATAAATAAAAAATTGACATTAAATGGGTTTTTAATTTGAATTCTTCATAGTTTTTACTTGTTAAATCTTCAAATATAAATTGTATTGTTAGCCTTTTGTATATTTGCAAAAGAAAACGTTTTAAATTTCAACGTAGCTACGAAAAGCGTTTACATTTTCTATTGATGTAAAGCACATCAATTCTTTAATGATGTGTATAGTAAGGTCCCATTTGTTGTTTAAATTCTATTTACTCTCTGAAGAAGGAATGCAATTCATTAAAGTAATAAAACTTTCGCTACCTCTATAAACTTTAACCCAAAACTAATTTAACTTCTGAAGTAGCTAAACTTTAAAACGCTAATTATTAATTGGGTGTCTTTTAACTTGAAAGTTTTATAACATCACTAAATAATGCATTTTTCATTACACAGCCTTTAACTTAAAATTATTGTAAATACTTTAAGAGAACATTTCTCTTTGAAGGCGTAGTACTACTTAATCAAAATACTTTAGTTTTCTAGATCTAAACAATCAGAACTACATTAAAGTTAACATTGCATATTAATAGGAACACTATGATTAACAACTGCAGTAATCTAAATAATGCAGGAAGAATATATTAATAGATTAGAACCATGCTTTATTGAAAATTTTAACTTTTCTTTGAATCCTACAAATTTGAGTTATTGGCTTTAGTAAGAGTGGGACACTTTTTTTTTAAACTTAAGTCATCACTTTAACACATTCACTGCTACGCAAATTTCGTATTTTCTATGCTAGGAGCTGACCTTTTATTTTTTTATATTTATAGCCTAAATGAATAGAAATTATTTTATTTTTTATTTTTGAATCTTTCTACGAATAATCACTAATATTTTAAAGCGGACGCATATGTGCATCTATAGCTCATATTCATAAAATACTCCCAATTTGGTGGTTGGCGTACAATTCACTGTACGTCGGCCGCTTCTCATAGAGTTCAGTATCAAGCTCACATGTGCGTCCTCAGCAGTGAACGTGTTAAAATATTTCAAATACACGCTGACGCTATAAAATTTAGATAAGTTTTTTGAAAATTAGTTATTGATAAAATTTATCTTTAATTACATAAATGACTGACTTGATAGGGTAATGAAATTCGGATTTACAAAAATAAAGTTAGTTTTTTTAGTAAACATAGAACTACAATTATTAAAATGACATACTATGTTGTATGGGAATGAAATATTTTAATTGTAAATGAAATATAAGAATTATTATTTGGTAGTAGTAAGTAAATTATGTACCAGTAGTATTATCTTGCGGTGTGTCATTTATGTTTGTTTTCTAAAGAGTATTTAACTTATAAATAAATGAACAGCTAATATTTGTGGTTCGAGATATATAATCTAAAAATTGGTATAATAAAAGATAAACTAATACATTTTATTTCATTTTAAAGTTCAATATTATTTATTCAAATGTAGCCTACTACATCCAACCGTCTCAAAGAACTAATGTATCTTAAAACAAGACATATCCAATATAAAATAGTCAGCGTAAAAAATTCGGATAGTTTTCATCGACTTTGGATGTGTGTTATTCCATTTGTGATATTAAAAAGTAAATGTTTTTAAAAGTCAAATCTCTAAAAAAAAAATACAGAATGTTTGGAATCCCTAAAATGTTTAGATTGGTAATTTCGTAAATTAAAAAATGTGAGTTTCTTTTAACTGTTACAGCTGAAAACGATAACAAATTAATTGTATACTTTACAATTTTAGACAGATGTCACTTCGAAGAAAATAACATTATAAGACCTGAGATATAGGCTAATCTCAAAACTCATACTTTTCTTTGTATGATTTATATTTATATGATACTGTAGTCATTATATTGTTTTAAGAGCTATTGCTGACCTAGGTGGTACTTATTTTAGTACATCATTTATTTATAACATAATCCATTTTTTATAATTTAGTTTTATAGAGTAAAATTTTACAATTTCTCTTCCACATTATTTGTGTACATAAATAATTTAAAATTATAAACTTAAATGATATGTGTATATATGTTTTATGTTTAAGACTGTTTCTATTATAATTGCTTTTTTATGGTAAATTTTAAAAAGTAAACTTCTAGTACAAACACATTTATAATTCTATTCTTAAAGAAACTTTAAGACAAAAAGAAACAAAGAAACAGTTGCACAATAACCTGTGAAAGAGCCGATGTATGTTATTCATCATGTATATATATATATATATATATATATATAAAGGCATAAAACATAGTTTACCAATTCTAATAAAGTATTTACGTCTATATTCTTAGCATATTTATTTTTATTAAATTATTTTTGTTTTCAAACTGAATGCACATTGTAACTATATAGTCTGTTTTTACTATATATGCCATGATATCATTGATGTTTCCTAGTATTATAATAAAATATAACATTTGTAATTATATACATAAAAAGCAGAACACAGTTTCTCATAAAAAACTTTTAATACTTCAAACTCGTTTCGATGACCGGGTCATCATCATCAGTGATGGACACAAACTTATAACTCAGTAACTTAATAATGTTTGATATAGTATGTACCGGGACATCATTAAAGACAGTCGAGTATTGAGTTCGTGTGTTTAATGTTAAGTGCGTGTAAATGTTTTGTGTTTATATGTAACTATGTGTTAAGTGTTTGTGTTTGACGAAGGGAAACCTGAACTTCTTGAAAATGGCTGAATAGCCGAAACGGCAGTCGTTTAAACGACGATAACATAAGAATATTGCAGACGGTAAATTCATATACTTATTAATTAGTAACTTAATGACTGTAATGGGGATAGTGACTAAAGGGGAAAATAACATGAATATTAACCATCACTGAGGATGATGACCTGGTCATCAAAACGCGTTTGAAGTATTAAACGTTTTTTATGAGAAACTGAGATCTGTTATTTATTTATATAGTGTTATTTCTCGTAAGTTCAGTTCAAGTTTAAATTTTGTTTATTTGTAATTATTTTTTTTTTTAAAGATTTGTTTTTATTTTTTAACTTTTTTATTCATTAGTATATTACCTTGAACGTTATTAATACATTGCAATTCAACTCTAACCGAAAACCTAGTTTAATAATATGTAATATGTTTAGATTAAGTCAGTTAGTGCAAAAGTGAAGTAGTAGCACTAAAATGAATATCCTAGCATATAATAGTTAAGATCATGTCCCTTCAATAGTTCAGAACACGTCTGAATGCTTTTCACAATAAACTTCATTGTTTGGAATAAATGTTACTTTTAAACTTAGTTGTTACAACTTTTATGTTATAACCCAACAGCTGACCTGATTGTTAAATAGACTCAAAGATTTAAAGCAGAGTTGTAAACTTTATTAGGCATGTTACTCTTAAACTACGATGTAGGTTTATGGTTTGATTGCATTTAAAACCTCTGAATATGTTACCATAGTCAAATACATAACTATTATATGGATATTTTGTTAATTAGTTCAGCTTTAGATATAAGTAATGAAACTGTAAGTTGAAACTGGGAGTTAAACTGCAATTCATATTAATATTTACACTTAATGTAATGTATAAAATTTAAATGTTTAATGTATTGCTTTTTACAAGTAATTCAAAAGAACGTTTAGGTGTTTGTGAGCGTGATGTGTTTGTCCTTAAAAACATACCTCAACGGGTTGAACATTTTCAGTGATGGAAACAAATCAAGAGTTTCCTAAAATATAATTTTCCCTTAAAGTACACCGAAAACAGGTGTTTTCTATACCTGTTCATAGACAAGTAAGTCCTTACTTGCTGGGCACAGAACAAACAATTTTCTGTGTAGGGGAGACCGGGCTTAGTTGGGTACAGGGGCAAGTTGGAACATTGTCTCTGTACTGAAAACCGAAAGAGTGACGGAGAAGAAAGTAAGGCTGGTTTTATCCCCACCACCTCCCCGCATTCCACAAGCTTTGTCAGTTCGCTGCTAGCTGTTGTAAGGACAGGAAGTTACGATTTGCGTTTTTGGAGCCGGTAAGTAAATTTTGTCATCATTTTTTCAAAGTTTGTCTAGTCTTAGCTATCAACAATAACGTATTCACTCTTATGCAGTTTAAAAGAGAATTTTTTTGGCTACATTTCGGTTTGTTAAAACTAAATTTATCTTTAAAACATAAGGCTGTAGGCCTTGTAAAGTAAACAATATGGAGATGGGGCTAGTTGGGTATATTCATGTCGGGGCTAGTTGGAACACTGTACCAACTAGCCCCATCGTCATATTATTAAAATTAATTTATGTATAAATTGTTTTTAAAAGTATAGGTATTATGTATAAAATCTTACCGCATTTATTCCCCTAAATAATAAGTCAAAACTAGTTTTTTTGTTTTGTTTCAGATTCTACAATGGTTAGAAACTACAAGAGGAAAACTACTTGAAGCAGTCAAATCCATCCTTGAATGTGGAAAATACCATACCAGGTCCTTCAACGCCTTGCCACCCATCACCTGAGGAGATCCGGCCATTACAAAAGGCAGAGAAACGAAAAGGAAACGGCAAAGGGAGGAAAAGCGAACTTCCTCAATTTTGACAGATACGCCAGTAAAAAACGCACTAGCAGAAGAGCAAAGAATCTCTATAAAGAAAAAAAAAGCTAAACGAGATGAAGGAAACAAAGGAAAAGATAAGCAGGGTGGAAGTAATAGTGCAGTATTTCTAAAAAATTGTTTTCACAGAAAAAGAATATTAAAAAGGAAAATGTAGTACAAGGACAACTGAAGATTATTAAAAAAGAACCAAATTAACCCCCTTGTCAGAATCAGACGAGGGAAGTGATGATGACAGCTGTGTTTGTAATTATTGCTTAGAAAAATACAATTGCTCAAAACCAGGTGACAATTGGATTAGGTGTATCAAATGTAAAAAATGGGCGCATGATACATGCATTAAGGGAAACAAACTATTCTTCGTTTGTATTAACTGCGACGATTTTGATGACTTGTAAGTCAATCATTCATTTTTTTTTTTTTTTTTTGTAATATTAAAGTGATCTTTTTTTAAATGTATTTTTATAATTAATTTTGATGTAGGCAACCATTCAAAATTATTAAGACAAATTTCTTATTTTTGTGTTACTATTAAGATGAAGTTTTATTATTTTACTCTTGTTTATTGTTAATTTTAATGTTAACAATCATTATAAATTAATTAAGAAAAGGTTCATATTTTTGTTTTAGTATTAGGATGATGTTTTATTATTTTACTATTGTTTATTGTTAATTTAAATGTTAACAATCGTTCATAAATTAATTAAGACAAGTTTTACTATTAAGAATATATTATGCTTTATTATTTTACTCTTGTTTTATTGTTAATTTTGATGTAAAATCATTCATACCTAAAGATATATTATTTACGTAAATATCATTCATGATATTAATTCTAGAGTCAAATTTTTATTTTAGTATAAATGTGATGTTTTATTATTTTAAATCTGGTTTTATTGTTAGTTTCAATTTGATTAATAACATGATTTTGTTCCATGATTAGCCTAATGTTTTTTTTCCAACTTTTATGTGTCTTATTTAGGTGTACGAACATGCCCCGGCCAGTGTTTCAACATGCTCCGTATAAGGGGCAAGTTGGAACACGTATACTGTTTAGGGAAAAAAATTTCCTGATTGTTATTAATTGTTAATTTACACTAACAACTGCTTATTAGTGTAGCCAAAGAGTCATAGTGCACCAGCTGATAATAATACAAATAAGAAGAAACATATCACTTTTAGACAAACAGCTGATTTTAACAATAACACAGTTATTTATGAGAGGTTAGTTCCAAAATGTAAATTTAATAAGAATAAACATAATGGTTTGTGCATCTTTTGTGTTCTGAAAATTTCCATAATGGGTTTCAGTGATGAATATAATGAGCCCGATATTCCAGATAATATTTTAAAACAAACACAAGAAATAACTGCGAAAATCAACTTCTCAAAAAAGTATTGAATATCCAAAATAACACAAATTAATTGTCCTATAAATATTAATTTCAAATAATATTTGCTCAGATGTTCATTTGCCATCTAAGCTGCAAAACACAAACTCTTCCTTGCAAGGAGTTTAAACCCTAAATCTATATGTTAAAAAACCGTATAGGGAAAGACGTTAATCAGGATAGCATGATAGACATCACGCTGGAGGATAAAAAGTAATGGAAACGAGTGGTTCTTCAAATAAAATCAATAAGGAAAGAGAAACAGTTTAAATCACACAAGTTGCACTAATTTTCCTCTTAGAAGTGACCACCATTCATATAATACAAGGAATAAAAACAAAGCAAATGATCCTCAGTTTCGACTAATTAGGATTCAATTAGGATTTAATCACAAGTCATTTTTCAATAAATTGCCTATGGCTGCCAGATTCACAGCATTTTAAAAGTTTGATCAGGTGATTTGGCTTGTTGAACACCCATATTACTCTTTGAAAGAATTCCTTACGGACGATTTAAAAGACTTGAATTTTGGTTAGACACAGTATTGTATTTCATTGTTTTATTTTCAAGTAAATATTTATTATTGTTATGCTTAATACTTTTTCAACACTTTTGTTAATTTATGTTGTAGATTAATTTTATTTTTTTTATGTGAGTTTATTATATATATGTATTTTTGTATAAAATATCTATATTTATAAAATAGAAAGATAAATGTAAAATATATTTTTTTGTTGGACAGCGTGTCGCATAAAGAAAACAAGCCTTTAGGGTTATTGTAAATAAGATTATGATATATTTATTTAGTAGAAAGTAGACCTATTATCAATCGGTTTTGTGGCAGCAGGAGGTACAAGTTTAGTTTAGTGTTTTTAGTATTAGATAGCAAACAATATCAGTTAAAGACCGAGTTCAGTTCTATTTGTATTTGTTGTTGCCATGTTTGTTTTGAATTAAGTAACCATTAGGCTATTACGTATTGTGTAAAAGTATAGTTTGTTATTGTTAACGGCCACATCAGCTTTAACGCTGGGGCCAGGTAGAAAGCATGTAAACTACTAGACAAACAAATAAATAAATAAATAAATAATTTATGTTTTTATATTTTAAGTGTTTAATGTAGCATCTTATAATTGAATTAATTGTAACTTTGTGACTATGTCTATTCCAAATATGTTTGGCCAATAACAAATAAACATATGATTATGATTATTATTAGGGCAACCGAAGAAGTTAGCTTCTAGTGATACCTTGGAATAGCCTGGGAAAAGATCAGTCAGATTAAGATTAAGAGGTAGTAAGATACAATTAGTTTTTATTAATCAAAGTTAGTTATTAGAAAAGAAGATGAACACATAATAACAAAATGTATAGTCTAAGTTTAAACTGTTTTTTTTTTTTATTTAAATGACTCCATCTCCAGAGTTGCACGCTCCACAATTATCAAACTATAACTCACTCCAGATAAAAACAACGATGCGTTTAGTAGATACACATATTAGTCGTGAGATCACCTACATCTGCTCAAAATTCAAGCTCAATATTTATTTAGAGTCAAACTTGCAAGGAATGTAAGCAGAATTAAATGTTCTTCTGGTGTTTGTAGAGTTTAAATTTTTAAGAGCATCTCCTTTTCATTGTAGTAGGACTACTATAACGAAGTTGATCAATTGTTAATTATACCAGGTGTCTTAAAAGTCCCCCCCCCCTATTATTTTTTTTTTTTATTAATGGAAATAGACAGATTTGCTTTGAGGATTGTTAACAAGACCAAAAATGGTGTATCGTAAATTTAATTATGTTACAATTAGTAAAACCTTTAGCACTCAAATCATTATTACTCAGATTAAGTGCTCGAAATGAGAACCATTGACTTCTTGACAAAAACACATCCTGGACTTAGTCCAATAGGCAATACATTAATTATAATAATGTTGCCTAACATTTCCTAACATTTCTGGTGTGATAAGGTGACAAGCGTGTTCGATCCTTACTATGTTGTATAACTTAGATTGAGTGAACTACTGAATGAAACCCTTGTAAAAAATAACAAATGTATTATTTTTAACATTTTGATGTTATTTAAATGGGCAAAACTTATTTTTTCAGAGAAATAATAATACCCCCAAGAAAATGTTCCCCATTTAAATAACATCAAAATGTTAAATATGTTACATCTGTTATTTTTTACAAGGGTTTCATCCAGTAGGTCACACAATCTGAGTCATAAAACATATGGATCGAACACGCTTGTCACCTTATCACACCAGAAATGTTGGGAAATGTTGGGCAACACTTTGAGTTCAGGCTGTATTTTTGTCAAGAAGTCAATGGTTCTCATTTCGAGCACTTAGTCTGAGTGAAAATGAGGTGAGTGCTAAAGGTTTTAATAAACATTATTAATAAACATAATTATTAATGAAACTTTAAATAGGTGTTTTTTGGCAAAATTATAACTTTTATTGACCATTATGTTGGATACAGACCTTCGGTTTGCGCCAATCTTCATTTTTTATCACGACCTTTAAAATGAGGTGCCACTCAATAGGGGTTCTCATTTAAATTTTTCGACTTACAACCAAAATATCCCATTTTCATAGGAGGGTTTGAAATTTACGATACACCAAAAAACTCCATTTTTGGTTTTGTTAACAATCAATAAAGGAAATCTGTCTATTTCCATTAATAAAAAAAAATAATAGGTGGGTGCTTTTAAGACACCCGATATTTATAACGTCATTCCAAAAGGGTAAAATCGATAGAGTGAATGGCAAGACAGCAAAGTATAGTGATTTTTTTTAACCTATTAAATATATCTTGTAAAACGTTTTCAGAAAGCAATTAATTTTAAATACTACTTGGAAAGAAACATTTGAAACCGGTGATCATTAAGGCATTGCACCTGTTATCTACAAGGAGAAGTGTTGACTGAAAAATATAGAACAAATGCAAGTTTTACGTTGTACATAATGAATGAAAACTCTTAATTCCAAACAATTGGTAAAAATAAATGAGGCTAATAAATAAACAGTGTATTTATAGTATGATACAATTATACAGTATATCAGATACGGTAACAGTTATATCTAGTGGTGCAATAGTTGTTTAAGTTCCCGGCAGAGTTTTTGCTAAAGAAGGTATGCATCTAGTTACTCGTTATATAAACCTGGCTGACCTACTTGCATGTTGTGCCAATTTGGAAATTGAATTTGGTCTTTAGAATAATTAGGTCTGTAAACTTAACATAAAAGACATGCAGAAATAACAGCTTAAAAAAGTAATTAAAATTAGTTCTTTCATTTGTAAAAAAAAAAACATTCTTTGCTACAGTGTAACCTCAATAAATCGAACCTCAATAATTCGAAATCCTTGATAAATCGAATTCTTTTTATTCCCCATGAACTTCCCTATCTTTTGCAATGTTAACTTTACCTCTACAAATCGAATAGTTCACGAGAAACACCTTGACTAATCGAAGTTTTGCTGTATTTTCCGTCGTTAAAGTAGTCTACCTCTATAAATCGAAGTTTTAGCTAAAAAATCTCTACAAATCGAAATCGTACAACCGCCGCACCTCTATAAGTCGAAGTAAGGGCAAGAAATCCTCTATTAATCAAGTTGTATAAGATTTTTTATGATTCAAAACATCGATACTTTATTTACTGCATCTTACTTCGACAGGAAATACCAATCCTTTATTCTGTCCAACTTCCGCTCCTGTTGCGATCCATCTCAGGCTTGGGCCAGCAGTAGAGTAGGTTCAATAAAGAAGCAGTTTGAAATTAAAACTAACTACTTCTTCCATTTTAAAGTACATATTAAATTTTATAATTGCATTATTAACCATTACAATATAGTACTGAAATTAAATAGTAATGCACAATGTACAAAACACCATATTTTAGAAGGCAATCAATTCTCCTGATATTTATTGCTTGCACTGAATTGAACCTCTATAAATCGAAAATTGTGGAGGATGAACCTTGATAAATCGATAATTTATTATTAGAAATACTGGATAATTCGAAATTTCCCCGTTCGTCGTGGGAATCGATTTATCGAGGTTCCACTGTATTATTTGCAATAATAATTGTTATTATCAAAGTAGAATTTAAGTTGACAAGTCTGAAACACTTCAAATATAAATTTAATGTAACTTTTTGTTTATTGGGCGGATTTTATTTTAAATAACCTATGCAAACAATATTTAAATAAGTATTGGCCTTATAAGATTAGGACAACTATTTTGTATTTGTGTATAGAAAATAAGTAATCTCAAATTTATAAAATTAACCAAAATGTGATACGGTAAAGGCACCAGATGGTAAATAAACGGCGATATTTTTAGAATAATAAAATCAAACTCAAATAAACAATTCACTTTTAAATAGCACAACAGAAAGAATTTATGTAAAATTTAAAATTTGGGTTCTTATTAATATTTGTTTTCTTAGTGTGTTGAGGTTTTCACGCATAACATTGTATTGTGTTGATGGTTCCTACTAAAGCCAACTAAAACAGGTAATTAAAACACTATTTGATATTTCATCCAGATATTTCCGCTGAACTTTAGTTTAAATGGAAAGAAGATGACATTGCTGGAATGTTTACCACTTTGAAAATAGTCACACTCGTCTTAATCACGAGTAGACTTTGAACCTGTCTTGCTCCATAATTCTAGAAATTAAAAGCTATGTATTTAAGTTGCTAATTATGTTTTATTATTTAACTAAACAAAAAATATAAATTGTTGTTATACCTATTGTTACTTACAGCTGAACTGTGTGTGGAAAAGTACCCTTATTCGGTTACACAATATTAATTAGTTAATAACATAGTGACCATTGTTATTTAATATTATTTGTGAAGTTTACTTTATATACTCTAAATGTGTAATCTAATTTTAGCTTTCAAATTAAAGCAATTATGTTCCATACCTAACATTCTTTTCTTCAACTTACTATAGTTCAACCGGTGGGAGGCCGGTACACGGTCGCCTCGGCTCTTTCCGGATCACATCGCGTTGCGACTGCGTTCTGGCATTTGTATATTAACCAAAAATTTAACCCTCATATAGGGGGGAGGGGTGGCCCTGAGGATCAGAGGATCAAACATTTTCGGAAAAATCCAAATTTTTAAACGTGCTTTCCTATTCATGATTAACATAAATAGACTCGAACTAAAAAATAAAAAATACCCCACAGATTAAATTAATTCTTTCTCAGCGAATCTAATTTTGTATTGAGACTAATTTTTAGCTTAAAAAATTTTTACTCTTTACAAAATAAACACACTCAAAAATCAAGGGGCGTACTCTTGCGAAGTTCCGAAAACATCACGCCCCATGCTTTTAGGATGTGTTTATTTTGTGAAAAAAAGATTGCAAGCTATCGAGTCTCATTGCAATATCAAATTCGCTGAGGAAGAATTAATTTTATATGTGGGTTAGTTTTTATTTTTTAGTTCGATTCTATTTATGTCGTTCATTGATAGAAAAGCATGTTAAAGAAAATTTAGTTTTTCATTTATTTTTAAATATTGTCGGCTGTGTAAACGGGCAATATATCCAGAGAAAGAACAGGGAAATTACCACAGCGATAAAAGACCAGTTAAAACGCAATTTTACAAATATCCTCTATTTAGAATATCGCATGGGAATAACTTTAGTTCTTTTGATTAACAATAGATACCAACCTTTGTGTTAAAACATAAGTCATTTGTAACTGCAGGAAAAGCTTTCAACACAGGCTTGGCAATTTCCCAACTTGGTGTAGAGGCAGGACAACCATTTGACCTAGGTTTGGACGCTAACCAAAAAGTCTGAACAGGAAATTAATTTCGTGGTATAACTTCGGAACCTCGTTGATTTTCCTTTGTTAAGGTTACACAACGCCTTCTGAAAATATATTTTTTAGTTATTTAAGTTTATTATCAACTACGGAAAAAATTTTATTGGCTGTAATGCATAATTACAATATGGCGTACTCTTGGAATGTCATTTGTACTATTTTGTTAATATTGTTGACTAAAGTTTAATACATTTAATTTCCCTTTAATGAAGCATTTACATTTTTGTATATATGTAAATCCACCTAAACAAGAAACAAAGATAGTGAATAGATAAAATGAGGACGTAGTGAGAAAGTTGACTAAAAAGGGCCTTTTAGTATTTTGAAATACATTTTTCCAACATATAATGTGAGCCCAATACTCACTGGAGGTATAACACTGGATCGTAAATTTCTTTGGCGAACCCACATGGAAATAATGTCAAACAAAATGCTTAAGCAGACTAAACCTATTAAAAGCAGTAGAAAATAGAAACTGGGGTGTAGATACAATGATGTTTAGACAACATACACAATGTTTGTAAGATCTAAAAAATGGTATGTGTTGCAGACGTTATGAGTTCTGCAGCCAATGTGCGCCTAGACAAACTGAAGCGTATTCAGAATTCAGCTTTAAGACTCTGCTAGGCTGTCCAAGAACTAACCCTGCACATGCAATGGAAATAGAGTTGAAAATCAAATGTTTGGACATTCATCTTAACAGATTAGTCTGGAACATTTAAAAATCCTTTCGCTTCCACAGCTAATTTCCACCATTGATTCCTAAAAAACAGAGATCCCAGCATAAGCGCTCCTTTCACCCCACACATACTCGTTCATTGAAATTTTACAGGATAAAATTCCGATTGTAAACCAGAGAACTCCTTGGGCTTTCTGCTCTCCCAATATAAGACTGCACTTACCTGGGGCAATAGCTTAAAAAAGAAATTCCTGAAACTCCACCGAATTAGAAGCATTAGAAGATATCTATAGCGACTACAAGCACTACTACAAAATATACACAGATGACTCACTGAACCAACTCAACTCAAAGTCTGGAGCAGGATATTTTGTAGACGGTACCAATGAGTAATTCTATGTGTCCGCAAATTCTGCATCAAGCACAGGCATAGAGTTGCTAGCGATTGATGCGGCTGTTGCTTTCGCTGGCGTTTCAAAGCAGGATGATTGTATTCTTAACGACTCTATGTCTGCATTGCACCTGCTGCAGCAGTACAAAATATCAAAATACTATCATAGAGTAAGCGATAATCCCTCTATGCTAGGAAAACTAAAAATGGAAACATTTGGTTCCAATGATTTCCTGGACATTGTGGTCTACGAGGTAACAAAGAAGCAGATAAACTAACTGGGATAGCTGTTGACCTGGGCCCGATTCCACCAAGGAATTTATCCCTGAGTTTCAGTCTTACTCTTTCTAATAAAACTCTTAAAACTAAATGGGTTCTACAATGGTACAACGAGGAAAAGGGTCGCCACTTGCACTCAACTAAAAAAACTTCCAACAACTTGGACATTTACAAGGGAATCCCTAGATGAGTGTCCACTTTGCATCCAGGGAAAGAACCGAACATTTGTTATACGGGCATACCTCTTCCATTTTGCAATTACTGACTCCAACATCTGTTTGGTTTGCCAAGATCAAGAAGAAACCCTCCAACACATTCTACTGCAGTGCTCTGGTCCGGAAAATACTTCTAGAGGTACTGAAGGTTAAACTTAAAGAAAAAACACATCCTCGACAACGTACTGATGGACAACACCTTTTGGCGACTTGCTGCCATTGTTTACGAGAGACACCATTTGGTTGGTTTCACTTGTTACCAGATAGACGCACAGAAGAAAGTGCATAATATAATTCCAATAACACAATACAAATATTACTTAAATGCGTTATTCTAGTCGTCACATTGGCCTTTGTATGAATAAACGTAAAGATATGTTCAAAAAAAATTAAACATACCTTTTAATAGTTAATGTTTTACATAAGGCCCTTGATTATTCAATGACTTGTATAATATACTTGAACTAGCTGGCCCAACCCGGCTTTGCACGGATAGACAAATCAAAGTTAAATGTCTATTATCAAAAAAAAATATTATATCAATAAATATATTACACTGATTTAAATAAAAACCCGAACCACAAAACAAGGAAAAAAAACAATAACTAAAAAACTAAATGGTAAGTTATGTTTAATACGTTAATACGTTAAAGGGTAACGTATTAAACATAACTTACCATTTAGTTGTATAGTTATTGTTTTTGTTCCTTGTTTTGTGGTTCGGGTTTTTATTTAAATCAGTGTAATTTTGTCGCCACAGTGATCTTTTTTTGTTTAATAAATATACAGTATTACACTATTTATTTCTTATGGGGATTTTTAGTAACTTTGACCCCTCCTCAAACCGCCCCTAAAATTTAGATTTTTTTAAAACTCTTTCTTAGCGAGCACCTAGGGCACTAGAGGAAGCTACATAATAAATTTCATTCCAATCCATTCGGTATTTCTTTTTAGTAACTTTCACCCCCCAAACCCCCCTAAAATTTCGAATATTTTAAAAGCCTATCTTAGCCAGTAACTGGGGAACTAGAGGAAGCTACATACCAAATTTCATTCCAATCCATTCAGTATTTCTTTTTAGTAACTTTAACCCCCCAAACCCCCCTAAAATTTCGAATTTTTTAAAAGCCTTTCTTAGCCAGTAACTGGGGAACTAGAGGAAGCTACATACCAAATTTCATTCCAATCCATTCAGTATTTCTTTTTAGTAACTTTAACCCCCCAAACGCCCCTAAAATTTCGAATTTTTTAAAAGCCTTTCTTAGCCAGTAACTGGGGAACTAGAGGAAGCTACATACCAAATTTCATTCCAATCCGTTCAATGGTTTTTGTAGTAACTTTGACCCCCCCAAACCTCCCCTAAATTTTCGAATTTTTTGAAAAACTTTCTTACCGAGCACCTATGGCCTTAGGGGAAGCTACATACCAAATTTCATTCCTATCCGTTCGATGGTTTTAGAGAAATCGTGATTTTGTAACTTTAACCCCACCCCCCCTCAAACTCCCCTAAAATTTCGAATTATTTAAAACTCTTTCTTAGCGAGCATCTATGGCCCTAGAGGAAGCTACATACCAAATTTTACTCCAATCCGTTTGGTAGGTTTTGATAAATCGTGATTTAGTAACTTTGACCCCCAAAATTCCCCCTAACATTTCGAATTTTCGGAAACCCTTTCTTATTGCGCGTCTAGAGTCTATAAAAGAGTATTAGTGCCAAATTGTTTGTTTGTAGGCCTCGTGGTTTTGGAGAAACTGTGATTAGTCAATGGTATTTGGCTTTTATAAGTATAGATTAGTAGATTTCAACACTATTCATTATAGTTATTAATATGTAAACAATCAAAACTACACGTCATTGAGTCTAAAATAAAATATCAGTTTTACACGAAATAAACACAATATAACGATATATTCATGTTGCAAAAAATACTTAGAAAATATAAACTTTTTACAACCCAACCAAACAAACTTTATTCGGATCTCAGTTTACGACATCTTCCAGACTCTTTTATATAACATTTTACTGTTTTTATCTTTTCTTGTTTTGTACTTTCCTCCAAGTTAAACAGAGACTAAATTTAAAAACTTGGTGGAATTTCTTATATCTTTCAATTTAAATACTAATAAAGAAATGAAGTTGGTGACCTAAAGCTGCCAAAGTTTTAGATGAGTTTTACAACTATGAACTAAATGTAAAAGATTTGTCAAAACACAGCTATTCTATTTTTTCGTGTACAGTTCCTAGCCCTATTTTGCTCATGTATATCAGTAACAGTCGTCTGTCTGTGTATAAACTGTATACCCAATATAAAATTATGTGTGTTTTTAAATAAATGCAGTGTTAACTTATCATTAAAATGTATGCGATCTTAATAGATTCAAATATGGTTATTTCATAACTATTTAAAACAAAATCTTTTAAGTGATTTTAAATCTATGTACAATATTGCCAAAATGGACATGCTCAATGAATTTACACACACACACACACACACAAACTAATAAATATATGCTTTAAGGAATTTAAAAATAAGAAAAAATACGTTACAACGTAATTAAAAATAAATAAGACATATAGTAGGCCTATTTATTGATAATATACGGTAATTGATAGTGAGTGACCTTTTGGTTAGGTTTTCGTTTAAGTGTACACCCTGAGCCTTACTGGTTCTTTTAACCTTTATTATAACTGTTGTTATAACATATACGAAATAATTTGATTTCAAAATTTAACATTATATTTACCATCTTAGTTTTGAGGTTATTATTAATCCTACACCTTTATTATAAATAAAACATTGCATATGTTTTTAGAAGGTTCCATCGGGGGTTGCCTTGCGGAGCGCGCAGCGGTCTTCCCTAGTATATATTAAAAAGAACATTTACAAATGATCAAGTAATAAATGAATAATAATGATGACAAAATATATTCATTGTTTAGCTTTATAACAACTTTAATTTTAACGTACCTTAAATTTTAGTCAATGGTAGTTCTAGTTTCCGAGTAAAGTCTACATGTTTCGCTGCTACAGGCAGCATCATCAGGCCAGCCCAAACCTAACCATGATGTACTTGGTTGGAGACGTATACAAACTTCATTGTGATGATCGTGAAAAACAATATACTGGCCAGACGGGTAGATCTTTTAAGACTAGCTTTAAGGGACATTTACCCAACAGCAGAAATATATATTGAATCCATTCGTCATAAGCAGAACATTTAATAGATAGCCAACACAATTAGAACAACTTGACCATATTGCGCAAACTAAGAAATTTGCACAAAATGGAATTGTTTATAATGGAAGAATTGGAAATCTATATAAATCTAAAGTTTAATCTTCAAACCTTTTTAAATGACAAACTAAATTCCACATCCAACTCTTTATACGATTTAATATTTGAAATTCAGACTAAGGCCAAAGGTACAAATCAGATAAGGAATACTTGAGGTACCAGCTCCCAGTTCAACTCAGCAATTAAACATGTGGCCTAAGTATTGGGAACAAAAAGAATTTTTACCAGTTGACAAGAGTGCTGTCTCTGCACAATTATTTGTGCCAGGCCGAATTATGTGTTAAAGACAATGGACTAGTGTTAATGTTATTGGCTGGCCTGATGACGATGCCTGTAGCAGCGAAATATGTGGTTATCTATATATTATTATAAATCTATATATATAAAAGCGAAATCCACTGACTCACTGATCACGATTTCTCCAAAACTACTGAACGGATTGGAACGAAATTTTGTATGTAGCTTCGTCTAAGGCCATAGGTGCTCACTAAGAAAGGTTTTCAAAAAATTTTAATTTTAGAGGTGGTTAGGGGGGGGAGGGGTCGAAGTTACTAAATCACTATTTCTCCAAAATTACCGAACAGATTGGAATGACATTTGGTATGTAGCTTTTCCTAGGGCTATAGGTGTTCGCTAAAAAGGTTTTCAAAAAAATCGAAATTTTATGGGAAATTTGGGGGTCAAAGTTATTAAAAAAACCACAGAACGGATTGGAATGAAATTTGTTATGTAGTTTCCTCTAGGGCCCTAGGTGCTCGCTAAGAAAGGTTTTTTAAAAAATTCGAAATGTTAGGGGAGGTTTGGGGGGGTCAAAGTTACTAAAAAAACCACCGAACGGATTGGAATTAAATTTGTTATGTAGCTCCTCTAGGGCCCTAGGTGCTCGCTAAGAAAAGGTTTTAAAAAATTAGAAATTTTAAGGGAGGTTTTGGGGGGGGGGTCAAAGTTACTAAAAATCCCCATAAGAAATACATAGTGTAATATATTTATTGATATAATATATTTTTTTTAATATACATTTAACTTTGATTTGTATATCCGTGCAAAGCCAGATCGGGCCAGCTAGTTACTCATAAACAATAACTACTATTGACTAAAATTAAGATATGTTGACAAAATATATATTTTTAATATTAAAATAATAATAATACATTTAAAAATGAATATTTGATCATATTAGTCGTACTGCCTGTGTATTAAAAATAAGAGGTCGCAATTAATATTGTAAAAACACTCTTCAAAGCATTGGGTATGTGTGACATACTCGTTTATAAATTTTCGTGTGATTCATATTTGTTAATTGTTTATGTTAATCATTGTCAAAAAATTACTTGACTCATTGATTTTACCCAACTTTTTTGAATTAGTTTTTCGTCATATTTTATACTCCTCAATACAAATACAAATCTGAACCATACAATAATGTAAACGTTGATCGTAGCTCTAAAAACGATTTCAATAATCGTACTTCTCTGTCGATTTTTCAAACCGATTCTTTCACACATTTTGAGAAAATAAAATCGTTGTTAAAATATATGAATAATAATAATTAGCATTTTGCTTAGTAAGGGCTATTTATGGTGGAACAAATTTAAATATTTTTCTAATAGGGTTACAATTTATTTTAGCGTGAACGTGTAGGTAAAAAGCCCAATGTAGATAAATCGATTAGTAAATTTTAGTAATAACTTTAAACTTCTAAAACAACCAAAGGAACTAATTACTCCATATTCTATAATTTTAATACTATCGTTCGTTAAAAATATTTTCAATTTTGTTAAAAAAAACGCAGTGTGAAAATACTAAATATATTTTCGAATAAAGAGTTTGATACAAGATGTTCTCAAAAAAATTATTTTAATATCTTGCATTGCCTCGTTCTCTCCCAATCTATCTACTAGTATAAAAATGCTAAATAAAATTTGGGGTCGCCGGAATACTACCCCCCGGAAAACTACCCCCCCCCCCAAGCAGGTTCCTACGTCATTTTGACGTCAGAGATCGGGGGGGCAGTTTTCCAGTCACGCACACTCAAGTCGTATTATCACTTTATATAATTAGAATAAAAAAAAAACTAGAGGACTAACCTAAACTGTTTAGTCACAGTATGTTGCCGATAACAGCATAATTGTAGGAACCTGCTTGGGGGGATAGTTTTCCAGGGGGTAGTATTCCGGCGACCCGCTTTTGCTAGGGGGGGGTAGTATTCCAGTAGCGGACACGGCTCCCATATTGGTTAGTTGGCAGATTTCGTGACGTCACGTTTCACCCGGGGGGTAGTTTTCCGCGGGGTAGTATTCCGCATCCCCAAAATTTGTAATTCCAAAAGTTTTTTATTTGTTGTGTATCAGTAAATAATAAAATTTAGTTTTAAATGTTACAATGCATTGTAAGGAAAACATTTAGTTCTAAACATTTATCTCTAATTGTTCTTTAACTTTTTTAATGCATTGAACATAGTTTTATCACAAAGAACATTAAACAAGAATGTATTGTGTTACGTTATACAAAATATAACTCCAACAAAAGTCTAAAATGTTTAATTAGAAACTACAAATTATAAAAGTTTGTACAATTATATATAGGTATACATATATCATGTTAACAAAACAAAAAAACTCTGTTTTTATTGAACACTTCTAGATAAAACTTATTACTGACACCTTTCTAAAATGTATATAAAACTTAGTGATTAATAATAGAATACTGAAGTTAATTTTAACTTATGATTTATGAAAATATTTCTGTAACTCTAACCCATTTGTAGTAAACTTTGTTTAAAAAGGTTTTATTATTATAAAATCAATTTAAATGTTTGCAATTTTCGGTTGGTTACAATTATGCCTCTTTGATAAATAAATATGATGATGTTAGTTTTTCTTTGACATTATGTTAAAGCTGGTTTGAAGAAATAGTTGAACACGCTACAATAATAATTTCATCATCACAATCTCCTATTGCAACCACAATATATTTTACTAAAGCAAAAGTTTCATGCAAACATAACAAACAAAATCTTTTGTTATGGTTATCATTAACATCATTTGGCGATGATAAAAAAACTGTAGATATTACTTCATTGGTTTGTGTATAACAACTATACTCAATAGAAAATCCACTGTTTACAGGTAAACGTACAGAGGTTACGTCTCCGAAAGAATTTCAAACAACATAGGCCCCAGCACTATTTTAAACTCAGTTCCTTGATTTCAAAAACATAAAATACTAACTACATTATATAAGTCAGAAAGTGTTAATCAGCGAAACTGAGTCCTATAAAACTAAGTGGTTATAATATATCTTTCAATTATGGTAAATTTCCAACTATTAATAATTTGTGATGAGGATTGCTGCTTATAGTACTTATATCCCTTTTGCAACGAAAAATAAACTACACATTAAATTAAACGTACACAGGCTGACTTAAGCCTAATTTAAATTTAACCTCTCTGTTTGTTCTTTATTACATTTTCGTCTCATCTATACCGATATTATAAAGAGGTAAAATTTGGTAGTTTGTTTGTGTGTATTGGGTAATCTCTGGAACTAATAAACCGATTGAAAAAATTATTTTACTAATAAAAATCTACACTATCCCTGAGTAACATAGGCCATAATTTATTTTGATGAAAACATTTTTTATTTCAATATTTGTAAATTTATTCGGAAAAAAATCTTAGGTAGGCCTAGACTGTTGAACCAACACATGTATTTACATTTATTACGATAGCATCCAATTGAATAAAATAACAGATAAAACATATGTTTTTCTCCAATATTTCCATTAACAGCTGATTTCAAACTTTAAAGGAATTATTTGTATTTCTAACTTTTAGGTTAGGTTTTTATTAAAGTGTAGACCTGAGCTTGCTGGTTCTTTTAAACTTTATTATAACTGCTGTTATAAAATATATTAAATAATTTGATTTGAACATTTAACGTTATTTACCATCTTAGCTTTGGGGGTTATTATTAATCCTACACTTTTCTTATAAAGAAAACATAACATGGTTATGTGTATATAATGTTACAACGGGGTTGGAGTGCGGAGCACGCAGCGTTTCCCCTAGTTAAAACTAAAGTCATTTGACTCAAGTTAAACCTAGTGTTATTATATTCAAATTATTGTTAATTGGTTACACGCTTTCCTTCCATACAGAGAAACGCCCCCCCCCCCCCCCTACTGTAACGGACCTGATAATTGGAAACGTTTGAGGAAACCATTTGATTGCTTTGAATAGCTTGACAGCTAAGAATAATATTGAAATCGTTGATATTGTATGTGTTAATACTGTATTACCAACACTACAACGTAATACCATGTATTACGAGCGGAGCGAACAAAATAACATATGTATTTAATATACTGTTAACTCACTGGTACAACACAGACACATCACTTGGTTCATTTAATAATAGTGTTTAGCTTCAGTTCACTACGCTATTCTCTCGTTTTGATTAGTTTGCCTAGCCTAATGCAAAGAATTTTAGATAATAAGTAGAAAACTTTATACGTTCCTCTCAAATACTCTCTCTATTATTTGGATAGATTATCAAACTAAATTAATCCGAAACTGCTATAATTGTTATTTCTTATACAAGTAGCCAATTGTAATGGTTCCTAGATTCATAAAATATGTACGTATCATAGCATCAAATTACAATTTAAATAATAGACCAGTAAGTGTCATGACAGAACATAGTAATCTGTATCGACTCTTATAAAAGCGAGTGTACGTCCGTACGTGCACGCATAAGTACGTACGTGAGTGATATATAATATAACAGCTGATTTCAAACATCATCTGTAATACATAAACAAATCCCGGCGCGGATTATACTTTTTGGTTATGTTTACAACTTTAATAATTATAATTTATTGTGAAGTTGATTTTTTAAATTATGATTTATAGAACTAATGTGTGCTATTATACCCCATAAGATTTGCTTTGAGGATATAAACTGAATATAAATACAAACTTTTATCATCAATATATTCGTTTATACAAATTCAAAATAGAAATAATTATTCGTACATCTTCGTATAACATGTAAACACATTCGATTATTAATTTCTTCACTAAAATATTAATAGCTCCTAAATCATTTGTTCTATCAATATGAAATAAAAAGCAATCTAAACCTAATATTTTTATCTTTAGTTAGATGTATAGTAATGTATATAAATACCAAATTTTAACAAATAGGTCTGCAGTTTTAAAATCCTTTTAATTGTACACATTTACCGAGTTAAAAATCCCCGTCAGCATAGTTAGGTAGGCCTAAAGTCAGTTGTTTTTAAATATATATATGCCTTTCTATAATGTATTTCTGAAATGTATCTAATTAATCTGCGTGGGTTTTTTCACTTGGTTTACTACTCTTATACTAATATTACAAACAGGTAAAATTTGTTTGTTTATTTTTATGTAGGGGAAAATCTCTGAAACTACTAAACCAATTGAAAAAATAGTTTTACTAATAAAAAAGGTACACTATCCCTGAGTAACATAGGCTATAATTCATTTTCATAAAACATTTTTTATTTTAATATTTGTAAATTTAGTCGGAAAAAATCTTAGGTTAGGCCTAGACTGTTGAGAACCAACACATGTATTTACATTTATTACGATAGCAACCAATTGAATAAAATAACAAATAAAACATATGTTTTGCTCCAATATTTCCATTAACATCTGATTTAAAACTGAAAGCATTTTTTTGTATTTCTAACTTTTAGGTTAGGTTTTTATTAAAGTGTAGACCTTAGCCTTGCTGGTTCTTTTAACCTTTATTATAACTGCTGTTATAAAATTTACGAAATAATTTGATTTGAACATTTAACGTTATTTACCAGCTTAACTTTGGGGTTATTACTAATCCTAAACCTTTATTATAAAAAAATCTTAACATGATTATGTGTATTGAAGGTTCCGACTGGTTTCCCCTTGCAACTATATAAAGAAGAAATAATGACTGACGTATTCATAATGAACGTATAGCCAAAACTATGATAGCTGGACACTTCACATTATTAGGCTAGTTTCACACCACTATGTATAAATGCACTAAGAAATTATTTTGCCAAATATTGTATTTTTAAGAGTTGAAAATTATCAAAATACCTGAGTTCACTACTAGCAATATAACAGACAAAACAGCTGATTTGAATCAAAAGTTTATCTACACAATTGTAGGTGTATCCTATTATGAACCAACACACGTTTGTTTAAAGCATTTAGATTTACTACCATAAAAAGTAAATGTGCGCGGTCGTAGGACACCCGTCACGAACGAATTTCATCACGCTTTTTCTTCAATTCTTTTACCAGCCTTAACGGCAACATACACACATAATTTTAATCCTTAAATTGACGTTTATTATTTGTTCGTTTTTTATAAAAATATTTACTGTTTCCATACGTTTAATGTTAATATAATAAAGGCGTAAAATTAATTACAACATCAAAACTAAGCACAGTTAAATGTGCATTCATTGTAAATACATTCAATAAACATAAAATGTTGGTTCATCAGTGTAGGCCTAACATACAATTATTGTATGTATGTTTAATTTATCTTACCTGCCTTAACGGCAACATATACAATAATTTAAGGTTAGGCCTAGACTAATGAACCAACATTTAGTGTTTATTGGGCGTAGGCCTACTTCAGCGCTTGACGATAATATTCGATTTACGCCAGGCGGAACCGATCGTCTCTTAATTTAAATTGATGAACCGAAACACATGTTTCTCGAATGTATTTACACATTAATTGCCATAGCAACCAATTTAATAACGCTTTTTCGTTACTGGTATTTTATATTTGTCACTGCCATAGCAACCAATTATAACACTGTTTTCGTTACGCATTACCATTTCTATTTGTTAACTCCTACCGCAACCCGCGTTAAGGTACTTCGTTCAACTAAAGTTAAACACTTCAAAAATTTAAACTCTACTATATTCATCTGCATTTATTTAATAAATAAATTTTATATTAATACCATGATTGGGGAAAAGCTTTGAATCCTTTAGTACGTAGATCGTTTAAGGAGACGCAATATACACTTCACAGAAAACCTGCTTTTATTCAACATCAAATTTAATCTAAAAGCTTTTAAAAATCTAGTTAATGAAAGCAAACCCTTGTATCTCTTTTTTATTATAAAGCTTTTAATTAAAGTTTGTGATGTAACTGGAATTTAAGTTGGTTCACTTTAAAAGCTAAACATCTTCTATCGACGATTCTATCCCTAGAAGACAAAGTTTTACTGTTTACTGTATACAGAGTTTCCTTTAAAATAGATTTCAATTTCCTTTGAGAATATTGGTGAATACAATATTGGATAATACCTGTTCATCTAAATTAATCAGTTAACTAACCTCAAAGACAGGGTTTTTGAATTTTTTTAAAGTATAAACTTCTATAGGCGCACCTCGGCGCTATGTTTGCTGGCATTGAATTGAAGTTTACCGTCACGCATTTTCTCATGCATTTTATGAAACGCTCTATTATGTGAATAGTGAAACGCTCTATTCCGTCGTCTTAAAAAAGTTTTGGTCTTGCCGAATTTCGAACCAGCAGAGTCCCTCACCATATACTAGCGCCTTAGCTGGTTAGGTCACGAAAACATTGCTAGTTTAGTACATTTGAATTGGGTGTATAGGTGTAACAGATTGTTCTACGTCATTAGCTTAACCCGTTAATGTTAACACCATGTATAGTTTAATCGGTAATACCTCTGAAATGGACATTGTGCTTCCTCATTTCGTAAGTTGTGTTAAAAAGTTACCACTTCTCCCGTGTAATCTTAAGAACATAATTTACATTTTTTTCTTTTTCTAAAACAAAAACTTATTTTAAAATTTTCCTAACTCCAAGCATTTTTATAACGATAGTAAAACTCGTTTACTTTATACTCAAATTGCCACTTATAAAGTGTTAAAGTATAGTTTTTTTAATGCGATTAAATAAGTGGCTTGTTTACAACTAATGTTACTTGGTCCTTGTTATATGTAATGGATAAGGCGCTCCAAGGTGATAGCAGGTCTCCTTTGCAGGTTTTATGTGTTTATGTCTTCTATTAGTCAATAGAATACTTTTGAACTGTTGTTGAGACTGTGTGATGTTGTTAAAATAGAAAATACGTAAGTTCCCCATGAAAACCCGAGGAAAAGTAAATGTATAACAAACTTCACGAACTCATTTATTACAACAGAAAATTTCAATAGTCTCTATTTTTTATCTCGAAACTAGGCATCTAGGCAGACTCTGTTTTTAGTCTACTATCCACCGCAGCTGACAACTTCTGCATCTGTACCCTGTACTATGTGTTTGTCATGTTGGCTAATATAATATTCATTAACGACAAATAAGGTGCAGGACACCTGTAAAAAAAAAACTGATAATAAATCATTTTCGAAGATCAGAATTTTGTATTGGTTACTGCGCCTATTTGTGTCGACCTTACAAAAGGAAACTAATCAAACGTATGTTTGTTTTAGAATATTGCAGAAATATTACTGGTACTAAGTTAACAAATAAATTGTATGTACGAAATTAAAATTAAGAATTTTTGTTGGCATCTTAAAAAGTCTTAGAACCTTTAAAAATCTGTTTTTATTTTCGTGGAAGATCATTTCTTTAATTTGTATACTGTTGCATCTATTCCTATAATCGACATTTTTAGTAAAACTCACACACTTGGCAATCCATCACTATTATAATACTAAACATACTTTGAAAAAATACAAAATATTTGATTTGTGTTTACTAATTTTACACACATAATTTTGTTTAAAAATAAAATTTTACTATTTTTCAAACAGAACTAAAAGGATTGACGTATGTGATTCAAATTTAATATTTCAATAACTGCTTTTTAATTTATTACGTTGAAAACTGTGCTAGTTGTAATCTTTGAATCAAGCTTATATGTTTTAATATAGGTGTATTGCTGATCAAATATTTAAAATTTATTTTGTAATTTGTTCTGTAACGGAGAACGGGTACACCGATAGTTCCTTTTTATAATGAAACACGACATAACAGTTGTGTGTCTTCTAAAGTATTAATCGAAAACTTGAAGTTTTATATTTAATAGTTATACATAAAAAAACTGTAGGTAATAAAATGTTTAGATTCCATTTTTAGCTCACGGATTAGTGATTAATCAAACTTGACTCCACACATATTTTGAACGACCAGCTTTCGTTCCATTCGAATATGCTGTACGACACGCTGATTGAGAGACCCATCAGAATAAAGTAACAGAGATAAGAATCAGGAACATAGATATCGCTCAGTACCGCCCGAACGGCCAAGCGTGCACGTCTTATCGAGTGTTTCCGCGACATACTGAGCAACATTTTACAATTAACGACCTCCATATGGAGTGAAACTTATTTATTGTGTTTAGTTTGTGTTTGTGAGTGATATTTTTAGTGTTTTAGGGTGAATTCCTGATGATGGTCGAATGACCGAAATTGCAATAGAATGATAAGGTAAGATTAACCTTAAAAAAAAAAAAAAAAGTTGGATTAGTTGACGTACTATATAAGTTTGTTTAATAAAATGTTATTTCTAAAGTTACATTAAATGCGATATCTAAATAAATATCTTTAACCTTTGAAACGACCAGAATATTATTAACGCACAATGAGTACGGTATTCGAAACTTTCGTATTTTTATCTCATGAGCTACAATTAATTATAACTTCCCTTGAGATTGTAATATTACATTATAAGACAATGTCAAAAACTAAACCAACATCTGTACATTAAGATATATATTACCTCCTATACCTAAGAATAACATTTGCTTTCAAGTAATTAAATGACTACATGTGTATGTAATCAAAAAGCGATAAGCCAAAAATACAATCAGGGTATTTATTATGTAGTTTTGTAACATTAAAATTACACTCGATTTAATATTTATATAACTTAATCTTTTAAAACTTTTTGAATGATAGCCTACACACATGGAATTTTATTCGTTATGAAGAGGAAATTTTATCCGCAATGTTTAGAAAAAGTAATAGAATGATCTGCTTGGTTTCTTATTTTGCATGAAAACGTTATTTATAAATAGTGTGACAGATGCTGAATTTTTATTTTTATGTCTGCAGTTTAATTTGTGGATCTAGTTTTAAATAGTATTGTTGTCAAGTGAAAGGCTTTCAAATTATTACCGATTTGATTGGATTAAATACTAAGGGTTGTTAATGCGATCATTAAAGACTTTATTCAGCAAACAGTTAAATAAACAAACATTTTAAAAATTATACTTGCTAAACAAATTTATATCTCTAACCACACATTTATATAATATGGATACTATTAATTATAGCTTAACAGATACACAAACCAATACAATTGAATCAAATGCAGATCATATTTAAAATAGAATCTTAAACTTTGATAGATTTTATTTTGTATTTTAACTGTTAATTTTGTAAAACAAACTAATTTCAAGCACTCATCGGATCTAAAATATAAATTAATTTCAATTCGTTTAAATGTGTTTAGTTAATTTGTTGAAGGTGATTCATATTATCAACAATTTATTAAAAAAAACTACATCATGTTGATGCTTCTTTAAGAAAGAAACAACTGCAGCGACAAACAAATTCTATTCTAGATTTTGTCTGATAATAAAGTTGTGTGTTTTATTTACAGATCAAAAATTAAATACAACAGGTATTTTTCTGGAAACTATTATCTACAATTCATAACGCCTTTTAACTTAAAAAACAAAAACAAATATTTCACAAATTCTCTCATACAAAATGTTACTGTAAAATTATTAGATTGGCTTAATTGGTTAATACATCATCAGGCTATTTTTTATTATGATTTTAGAAGTTTTTTTTCTGTTATAGAAAACGTTGCAAAATTTATGTGCCTTCTTCCTTGTCATTTATATAATTGCATTTAATGTAATGTTGTTTTAAAGTTTTACTTTTGATACATTACAAATCATCGTTTTGTAAGATTTATAAACTTTTTTACTTATTTCGTATATATATTTTTATTTATTTTAATTCGGTATATTTATTATTTATGATTTTGGTGTCAGTGAAATGTTTAGTTGCTTTTGACCGTGAAAACAAAATAACAAGGCTAAACTTAACCTTATTGTTTTTGAGATATTTTTTGTCGTAGATTCTATAATATTTATTTTCCGCGAACATTGGTTGTGTTATTACAGTTAGTTTAAAGTCTAGCGTAAGAATATAATTTACAATTTTCTCAAAACCCAGGTCACCCTCTCCTGCAATTTTATCAATAAATATTCCATATCTTTGAAATTTTGTTGAGATAATCATATATAGATATAATATTAATAATAGTTAATTTTCATAAGCAAATTCAGAAATCACATTTTTCACTTAAATTCTACAAATGTCTAAAATATTTTAATAAACTTTAAACACATTTATAAAGTCTTAGCATAACATTCAGCAATTAATTCAATTATTTCAGAAACCCCTTAACCGAAAACTTTTAACTTTCCGAAACTAAAAAACCTTCCTACGCCTAAAACTATTTTTTTCAATATTTTTTACATAAAACTAAATGAGGTTTGAACCATTTTACTAATCTATTTTTAAATTTTTACAAAATTACCTCTTTAAAATAACAACATTTTTACTTTGGTGGGTTTTTCATTAAACACTTTTAGCAGATACCTAAATCCAGATTTTTTTTTACTATTTAAGGCGCTTATGTTGATAAGTTAAGATGTGTGTGTAGGTCCATATACAAGAAAATCGATGTTAAGTTTTTTAGCTTTTATCAAACAATTTAATGGAATTCCATGACAATCTAATAAGATTTAAAAGCGTTTTTTGTAAGGAAACAGCAAATCTAAAATATCAGATCAGGCAGCGTACATGATTTTAATGTAGGCCTTTTACACTTTATAGGTATGCTTAATATGAAATTGAAGAAAACCAATTCCTATCCATGAAAAGCTCTTAAAAACAATTAATTGAATCAATCATTTGAAAAACAGCTCATCTCCAAAGAAGTAAATTTTCGGAAAACTAAAAAAAAAAAAACATTTTTGTGACAATATTTCAAATTGTATTATTGTTATATTTTTTTTATATGTAAGTAAAGGGGTCTAGTAAGGTAATTATAACATAAAAAGTATTTTTGCGTAAAAAATGTAAAGTCGTTATAGATGTGTTGTTACTCAAATGACTGACTACAAGCGGAGTATTAGGCATGAATTAACTGTTAGAAACATTAAAATTATGAATAAAACCAGTGTTTTATTAAATGAAAAAGCTATATATACATCTCCAATCATTGTTCATTGCATTATTTCAACATCATCCCTATCGATGGTAGGCCAGTCATAAATTTTTGAATAAAATTCCTCAACAATGTTTCTTGGGATGTAGTCCTTCAGTTTCTTGAGGTCACTGATTTTGTTTTCATTAATAGGAACACATTTTAACCCTTTGAGGACCAAGAAGTGATAAAATTTGAAAAAAACTATATATTTCTTTATTTTTGTGATTAACTAAGGTTAACTAAGGTAAAAAATATTTGTTTAACAAAAAACTAAAACGACTCGGCAAACGACAAAGCTACACCAACATCAAACAAGTATTTAAAAAAAGACTCCCCATCATCCGAGGAAAATAACCTGATTTCCAGTTGTATTAGAAATTTTGTTTTAAATTTTATGTATTTTAAAAAAAGCGGGAATCGTATTAAAAATGTGTGGCACAGAATGAAAGCTTTCTCAAAAGAACGAGGCAATGTTTATTACATTTACGGCAGTCTCTTTCGGTGTAAATTCTAAATGGATAAATTCTTTCAATAAAATTATAAAATAAGGTAATTTTAATACATTAAAAGTTCATAGATTTCATAAAGGAAAACGTTTTAAAAGTTTATAGATTTCTTAAAGAATGAAGTTTCAACTGCCTAAACAGTACGTAGTAAAGAATGTACATTTTTAGGCTATTTTGTTATGCATCTTATGAGATGTTTTTGTTGAACCACTATTGGCCTTATCGAAACAACGCTTTTGAATTTAGGAGGAAAACCTGCTAGTGCTTAGTTTAGTTTTAGTTAAAAATTAAAATTATAGTTGACCGTTTGTTTTGAAAATAAATTATTAGTGAATTTCCATAGAAAAGATAAGCTACTGCAGTGACCCTTATTGTGAGGCTAACGATCGGGCGTAAACAGTGAGGACCAATCATGGTCCCCAGAACACGTTTTGTATATATGTGATCGCACTCTGTAACATTCGGCCGATTTGGTCCAAATTTGGTTAACACTTTGGTTTTCTAAGTGAATCGGATGAGTTCTTCATCCAAAAAATCCAACAACCGGAAGCTCCTTTTTCTATCGGAAGTAAATTTTTTTAAGATTTTTCGTACTAGAATGAAACTTTTTGGGATTTCAAATAAAAATAAATAATACATTATTCTGAACTTTTCGCTTTTTGACACGTTCTTATAGCTCGTCCGGTTCTGCCAAAATCGATCAAAAAGTAAAATAACATAACATTACTTGGTTCATATCCACGTGGGGAGTCTTACAGTGGGAAGCTTCTCGGCCGGGAGTTTTACAGTGGGGAAGCTTCTCTTAAGATGCTGACGGCCGGGAGTTTTACAGTGGGAAAGCATCTCTTAAGATGCTGACGGCCGGGAGTTTTACAGTGGGGAAGCTTCTCTTAAGATGCTGACCGCCGGGAGTTTTACAGTGGGGAAGCTTCTCTTAAGATGCTGACTACCGAGAGTTTCACAGTGGGGAAGCTTCTCTTAAGATGCTGACTACCGGGAGTTTTACATTGGGGAAGCTTCTCTTAAGATGCTGACTACCGGGAGTTTCACAGTGGGGAAGCTTCTCTTAAGATGCTGACTACCGGGAGTTTTACAGTTGGAAGCTTCTCTTAAGATGCTGACGGCCGGGAGTTTTACAGTGGGGAAGCTTCTCTTAAGATGCTGACCGCCGGGAGTTTTACAGTGGGGAAGCTTCTATTAAGATGCTGACTACCGAGAGTTTTACAGTGGGGAAGCTTCTCTTAAGATGCTGACGGCCGGGAG
>JAGFPH010001757.1:97255-115997 GCA_018207615.1 Philaenus spumarius | reverse complement strand
GGAAGCTTCTCTTAAGATGCTGACTACCGGGAGTTTTACAGTGGGGAAGCTTCTCTTAAGATAATGACGGCCGGGAGTTTTTCCGCTGCGAACGGAATGAAGCCGGTCAAACTGAGGTGCAAACAAATTCTATTTATACATTTCGTACAAACAGACTGCTTTTCAACGTCTTTGTGAGTAGACCAATTTCCCAAATAGTTGTTTGAAACCCTAAAACCTATAAACTTAATTTTGGAAATTCGCTCAAATTACTTCATCGTATCAGCTACGTAGTTGGATTATGAGTGATAGTGAATGTATTAAAATTAATACATTTATTTAAATCGATAAAATTATAACAATAGATAACTAATTGTCGCTATTTAGAAATTTCTATGACAACAGAATTCTTATAATTTATGTTTTTTATTGTTGAAATTCAGTCGAGAGCAAACATTCACAGTGCTCACATCTTTCTTCCAACACTGTAACATTGGAGGAAGCCAGCTGAAGACTTAACACTAACAACGTATAGGCGTTAGTCCCACGCTCAAAAGATGAGGTTCGTGACTGCACAACACGCACCAACACCATACATACGTCTAACCAGCTACTTGCCAAGATTGATGGGTTTACGGTTTGGGTTTGGGAGTCTTGTCAAGGTTTACATAGGATATAACGTTTTCTTTTCGCGTTACGGTACTTTTGAATTACACTACATTTCCTTACACTCCGGGCCTCATTGACCGAGTCGTATGTTCGTGGGTCCCCTATAAACGAGCAAAGCAACGGTGACCTACTATTTCACAGAACCGTTGCTTTGCGCGTTACACCAGCACACGATGCTGTTTTGCACGTTTCAACCACGAACGATGCAGTGCAACACTCAAACAACACATGCAACACACACTTTTACACAGGTAAGGGTGGGTACTTCAGCTGGAACACCACAATATGGGTACAATAAAACTGTTTGAAAAAGTGGTCTTTTTGTTATATTTTACGTTTTAGTAGTCAGGTTCAGAATCCAGGTAAATATTTTGTTTCTAATATGACGGTTGGCAACACTGAACTTGTTATGACGTATTTGTATTCTGGGTCTGAACAATTTATGTTTTGATTTTACTATTTCTTGTTAGTGATAAATCTGATGTAATTCACCTTTTTAGCGTTATTATAAATTGTGTTTAAAAACTTTTGTATCTTTTTTTAAAAATACTGTACACACTAATGTTTTATTTTCAATTTTAATATTGTATTACTTAATGAATACTTATAATAAAATGTGTTTTTGTTGTAATTGTTTTTATTTGTTGGTGTTGATTATTTATAACAATAAACCCAACGTCACCAATGACGTAATGAAAATGCAATTGTTAAAATTAATTGGTAGTTTATGGTATAGAACAAGTTAGCCTATGTTAAATACTTATTTCACAGAACATAAGCCTAATGAGACCTACTAAGAAACAAGCAAACTTGTTTATTGTACACAAAATATTTACTGTAGTACAAAACGAAAAAGTAACATCAAACTGCTTTATATAGTTTCCAATTCATACGGAGTCATAAAATATATGCCATTTATGACGTAGGCCTATGGCTCCCGACTCCACGCCAAATTGGTACATTACCGTAAAGCACCCGTGGAAGAACATAAAAATCCATGTTAAATTTGAAATTGACTTGTCTTAGATACTATTTGAGATAAGCAACAGCAATGGTTAAACAAATTATTTCACGCCACCACGTTAGATAGGTCCTACAACATACCATAACCTACCCAGGAGAGGACGTTATGAAAAATCCGATTTTCATACAGAAAACCCGTGTAAAACGTAAAATTGCTTCATCTCGAGGATTATTTTTAAAGTAAACTAATAATTAAAATTAAAATAATTCGACTGCGAAGCTGCACCGCAGTCGGGTGTTTAGCGAATTTCCAAAAATAAGTTTTTATGTTTTAGTTATTCAACCAACTATTTGCGAAATCGGTCTACTCACGAAGGCGCTGAATAGCTGCATTCGTGTGCGAAATTTAGTTGAGTTTGTTGGCGTTCTGAGCGTTCTGCCCCATCTCAGGCATCTCTTTGTTTTTTATAGGCTTTACTCTCTATTAATATAAAAATTTACTACAACTATATTTTTTTAGGTGTTGCAATTTATTTTAAACGAATAATTCATTTTCGTAAGCGATCAATAGCAACAGTAAAATATCATATGTTTTTAACTATGTGACATAAAATAATCTGGCTTACACTAATCTTTCCTTTTTTTATATATAAGTTTAATTTCCTGTTAATTTAAATATTATTGTACATATAGTTTCTTAACTATTTAAATTACAAAAGAATAATTTTCTTTAAAATCCGCTCGAACGCCATGTTTGAACGTCCATATCTTTTGAACCATAGGAGATGGAATGACTTGGTTTAATTCAAACTCTTCATTATTTATAATCTTTAATTTTGTATCTTGTTATTTCTTGAAATAGGCCTACTAATATGTTGTGAGCAATCATTATTTTAAAAAATCTAAAAAATGTTAGCATCTTTGCAATCATATATATAATATTAACCATACTATAAGGTTTTTGAAAAGTTTTAAATATTATAACTAAAATTTTTAAAATATGACTTTTTCTAAAATCACACTACTTCCACACTCTCCTATTCCAATGCGTTTACTGAAACAACTAAGAGTCACTTAGTTTTTTTTTTTTTTTTTTTTTTTTTTTTTTTTTTTTTTTTTTTTTTTTGGTTTTTAAAGGCGAAAAACCTAGGTGGTTATCATCGCCTGGATGAGTCACTTAGTGTAAATTTTGATCACAAAAACCAATTTATTTAGTTTCTCATATCAGGGACACATGTTTTGTTCAGCAAAATCTAAATGTTCACCCTACTATAGACGATAAATATAAATACTAATGTGATATCAGCAGGAAGTTGTGTAGTAAACTTACGCCTGTCAACTAATTTTTAAGTCACACACCACGGTGTGATTAAAACGGCTATTAGATGTAATGCGTAATTGAAATACAAATATTCGTCTCAGACTACAGTGGTTAAACGTATACACTCGTAAATCTACCTTAGGTTTATTTTGAACAGTCGAATAGGCGTTAAACCTCATGTTTACGTTATACAGGTTATGTCTGAAGTAGCTTTCATAAATAATTGTAACGTATTTCGTGTAACTGAATAAGACAAAATCGTTATACAAATTATTTTTTACTAAGCTAGTTAAATAAGAACAAATGAGGCCAACTTACGTGTAATTTGACTGAAGTTCTTTAAAATAATCGTTTGACCAAACCAATAAAACACCGTGCGTTAAACCGATTGCATTAAACACAGAAATTCGTACAATAAAACAATTGTAACACTAATTTGGTTACAAAATACACTCAACAAACATAACCTCAAATACCTGCACCGAGTACAAGCACTGACTGAAACAGATGATTCATTGTTGGAGGGGATGGCATTGCGAAACATTTGATAATCTAATTTCAAGATATAAGAAATAGATAAGGCTGTGGCTAAGTAGGTAGCAAATATTTGTTAGGAGTTCTGTATAAAGGCAGTAGAGTGTGTTACTGGTAATTCTTAATGTCTGTATTGTGAAATGTAAATAAAACGAATAAATAATATATATATATAGCTTTTCGGTTAGTAAACTGACATTTGATTGCTCATTATTTTTAATCCAATTTAATAGTTGCAGTATTATACGCAGAAACACAAAATACTTTCAACTTTTAATTATTATACAAAATTGACGTTAACACTAAATAAATCTTGGGATGTTTCGCTACTTTTACTACAGTTTTTGTGTACATAGGCCTAATTAATAAATAAACTGACGTGACGGAATGCTTGCGAAACTAATATTTCAAGGTTTATTTTAACCAACATGAGGGGCCGCAGATGAGGAGTTTATGCTTTAAACTATGTCTTTTGTAGAATGATATTCTGCGAAGACGTTACTTTCGTCAAATTGATGGTTAGAAGGTTTCTGAGATAAACTAAGCAATTTTAGAATATAAATAGTTTCAGTTATCAAAGCAATCTTAGTATTTGATTTTTTTAACAATGCAAAGTTTTGAGTAAAAATACAATTATATTTGTATAGACAAGTAAACAGAATCCTAAATAATTTAGATACTGTTTTACTTGTAAAAATACAGGTCAAATGTTTTAATCCGACCATATGTTTTGTAAGTCATTGCAATTTAAAAAAAAATACCAGAATACGGAATAATTCTCGAAAAACTATTTTAATAAATTATTTGCTCAAACTGTTCATATAAGTATGTTTAAATACAGTCATTCGAGTTGTATAACTATTACAATCTTGCTAAGTGACGCAACCAAGATTAAAAATTAAATCAGTCTGAGGGGTTGGCATGGGGTTACTACCCCTACACAATAAATATAAATTAAACTAACTTCATTCACGCTATACAAGCTACAATTATGCAATATTATTTTTAAGTGATATACAAAACTATTTAAAATTTCAATACTTATTTAAAGGGATGGAATTTAAAATTAACATTAAAATTAAACTAGGGTATCTGCCCCTGGACGCTTCGCGTCCCAGCCCCGCCTCGGCCTTCGGCCACAGATGGCTGCTTCGCTTAGCTCGCAGTTGGAAAATTCGCTAAAGAATCTTGTTAAAATTATAAAACCAGGCTTAAATATATTAACAGTAATTACAAGATTAATTATAACCTCAAATACATGCTTTATAAACGTGAGAGGCTATTTTTACGATTTTAGTCCTAGTTCTACTATCTTCTGCCAACTAAAGTTTTGAAACCAGGCCTAAACAGTAAAAATTATTGCAGGAATAACATAACCTCAATACTTTGTTTCATAAATGAGCCAGGCCTATATTACAAAATTGACTATTAGAAATTTATCCATCTTTGTCAAGTTTACCTCTTTTTTTGACAAAATAAATTGTTAAATCAGGCCCAATTTATTCTAATTCCAAGGAGCTAAAACAGTATAAATTAGCTTGGATTGATAATTTGACAGTAACTAAACACTATCCGATGAACAGCTGATTTTGGATAATATTCAATCTCAGGTCTAATATACTCTATTTCCAACGTGCTAAAACAGTATAATTTGGCTTGTTTATAAACAGCTGTTTTGATCGCTTTATTTACTATTTCGTTGTTATTTAGTAACCAACATGGCAACCCATAAGACCCTATGTTAAAATGTTTCAACTTTTAAATTACATTTTCTAAAAAATTGCGTTTTTACACGAAATACAACTATATGGGAGTACTTAAAAATTAAAACTACACCTAAATACAAAATTTCTTTTAATTCGTTAGATATTCGTTTTTGAGATCAGCGACAGATACAAAGATAGATACAAGAATTGCTCATTTAAAGGAATATTTAAAGTAATAGAATAGGTCATAATAATCCATTTACTTTTTTTATATTCTCCGAAACTGCTCAACTAATTTTACGAAATTTTCACAAATTATATTTATTACTACCAGGATTTCTTTAGAGAATATGGGTCATTACAAAAGAAATAAAATGGGGTAGCTGCTTATATACAATACAAATTAATTGTTCTAAATTCCTACGAGCTATAAATCTAAAATTGTTTAATATTATTAATAATTGATATAAAAAAAAACATTTGCAATTCGATTACTTAAGTCGAAGGGATGAAATGGGATAACCAGACATAAAATTATATCAATCAATAGCGAAACTATCAATCAATCAATTTATGTACAAAACGCCCAAGAGTTCAACATTACGCAAGTGTTTGTTTGTTTTTTAGTAAAGTATTATTTACAAAATTTTTCTTAGAAAGATATTTTTCTAAGAGAGAATATTGTCTCTTTCTATTTTGATAATGTGTTATTATTTTAATAATTACCATATACTTATTTTTATGTGTAAAATTGAATTGAATTTCATCAAAATCAATACAATTAACTAATTAAACCGCGTTTTCTTAAACAAGATGGAAACAGGGTTAGTAGCCTAAGGGAGCTTTGAGAAATTAATACAATCCCACATAATGGCAGCATCTCTTTAACTCAGTGCTTACCCCGAGGTGTTTTGTATTTCCACCAAATTAACGTTAAGATTAAACCCTTCTGATTATCTTCATGGATGAACACTACTTTAGGCGAAATGCCGGATTACCATTTATAATTATTATTACTATAGACGATAAGAAAGCATAAAGAATTTACAATTCGCTTTCACTTCTCTGTATGTACGAATTGGAAATAATTCAAAAACGCAGCTGAACTGCTGACGTGAGTTGAGCGAATTTCCACAATTAACTTTATATGTTTTAGAGTTTCAACCAACTACTTGGGAAATTGTTCTACTCACGACGATGCTGAATAGCTGCCTCTTTGTACGAAATATATTAGTAGAATTTGTTTGAGCCTTCATTATACTCGCAGTGGAAAAACTCACCCGTCGGCCCCTGATGAGAACATGCCCCCGAGGTAAAATCCACCATGTGGCTTTGAAGCGGGTACTTTTATGGTATTTTACGTTTTGATCGATTTTGGGGAACTAAGCGAGCTATAAGGTCGCGTAAAAATAAAATGTGTATAATAACAGCCTACATTTGTATTTTTAGAAAAAAACTCTAAAAAAATATTCAAGAAAAACATAAAAAACTAGTTACTTCCGGACATAAAACGTACTTCCAATTGTTGGGTTTGTTTGGCTAACGAACTCGTCCTATAAACGTAGACAACCAACATGTGTACTAAATTTGAACCAAATCGGACTTAAAATGCGACATAAATATATACATATATGTATACATATACACCGAGTTCTGTTGACCATGATCGGTGCTCATTTGCTACTCCCGACTTAGGTCTCACCACAAGGGTCAGTGCAATAGCTCATTTTTCCTATGGAATTTCGCTAATAAATGTAGTAAAGTTTCACATAACAGTTTAGAAATTAAATTTATTATATGCAAATAATATGAATGTTAATTCGATCAAATTTAAAGTAAAAGTTTTTTTTTTTTTTTTTGAAGATACAAAATACGCTGCAGGCTTCGGTCAACACTAACAAAATTCGATTGCATTGTTTTCGTAAATGTATTCTTTTTAAATACCCAATTCTGTAATTCTGTACTATTACTGGGTCAGTTTGAAATTTTATGATATTGTTTTTATACAAAATATTGGACAAGAACTGACAAAAAAAGTAAATGTCTGAAATCGTTAAAAATAATTATGAAAACTTAAATTAAAAGTTGTTTGGATCAGTTTCTTTATCAGAGTACTGAAGTGTCCAATTATTTGGGTGTTTTATCGTCGTAAACCTCAAAAGGTTATGAGTAGTCGACTCGTGGGTAGTCGTTCGACCGTGACTCTAAGTAGACGTCTACCCGGATTACATGTCATAATTGTGTGTGTTGTGTTGTGAGTTGAGTGTTTTTGTGTTGTAGTCTATGTAATGTAACTTTTATTAGGTATCTGATGATGAAACATATGTTTCGAAACGCGTCATAAACGAACGCTGAACGAAGTCACACGACGGATACAAGGTAAAATTTTTTATATTGAATAAAAACATTATCAAACAAACAAATCAAAAGGTATTATTTTGATGAACATCACTTTTAACAATAACGATCAATAATAATAAAAGTAATAATAAATATCATATTATTATTATTATTATAACTTATCATTTCCTAACATATAATATTGTGTAAAACCTTTTATACTCTAAAGTCTAAACTATCACTACATGCCTTACAAAAACAGTATTGTAATTGTTTTCTGTAGTACTTTTAGTGAAATATTTCCGACAGCAAACAGGCTATTTAAATTTGCTCTTTTAACTGTTCTGACATAATTCGTTCTGTATTATGTTGATGGCATTCCCCCGCTTGCCGCCGCTTAATACAGGAACTAAGGCCAATAAATATCCCTGTCACAACAGCTGTCATCACCACGTTCCTCGTCATTAATCAAGTATTCAACGCTTTTATCAACAATTTTTATATATTCGTTTTATAGTTTGTTGTAGTTTTTATATGTTGGGTTTAAATCATATTTTATATCAATTTAAAGGAAGTAATACAAATCTTTTTCCGAGGATAGATAAACTTTAATTATTTGTTGATTTGGTCATAATGATATTTTTATTTCGACAGTTGAAAAAATAACCTTACAATATATACATGAATAGGCCTACTAGTTAATCTTTTTTATACAATTCTGTTTGTCACTTTAACTTGTTTTACTACGTATCTGGAAATATCTAATTTAATTTTATTGAGATTTAGTTTTTAGATTTCACTATGCCAGTATTTTGTATTGGTTTGTTAAAAAAACTAATTTAATATTGCTTATTCCGAAAGTATATCAATGACAAATTTGTTGTATTCAAAAATAATAAGTAGGTATTTGTTATAAAAAGCAATATTCAATTTTAAAGTGAGGAGCAACTAACATATATATTTATAACACAATTTAACCGCGTATCGATATCTTTTTTTTTTTAACGTCCTGATGTTTTGCACTTAAGGCTAATGAAGACGGGACCTACAGTTTTACGTGGAATCCGAACCACAGCCAACGATGTCTGTTAAGAAACCATTTAGAAAATACTTATCGATATTAAAATAGCAATTAAATGTTACTTTATTAATATTTTAAGTTTTACAGTTAGGTCTCAAATTAAAATATAATAAATTTACTTAACCTACAGAAAATAAATTCAGTATTTTATGGTATATAATATACTATGGGAAACACCTGAGTGCTCCGCACGCCAACCCCGTTGGAACCTTCTATACACATAATCGTGTTATGTTTTATTTGTAATAAAGGTGTAGGATTAATAATAACCCCAAAGCTAAGATGGTAAATAATGTTAAATGTTCAAATAAAATTATTTCATATATTTTATAACAGCAGTTATAGTAAAGGTTAAACGCACCAGCAAGGCTTAGGTGTACGCTTTAATAAAAACATAACCTTAAAGTTAGAAACACAAATAATTGCTTCGAAATGTTTAATCAGGTGTTGGTGGAAAAATTAGAGCAAACAGCTGTTTTATTGTATTCAATCGGTTCTTAAGGTAATAAATGTAAATACAGTCTAGGCCTAACCTAGGAATTGTTCCGACTAAATTTACAAATATTGAAATAAAAAATGTTTTTATTAAAATGAATTATTATAGGCTATGTTACTCAGATGTAGTGACGATTTTTATTAGTAAAACTATTTTTTTTAAATAGGCTCAGTAGTTCTGGAGATTACCCCCTGTGTACAAACAAACAAATGTTACCTCTTTATAATATTAGTATAGACCGTTAATAATTTTATACACAACTTATTTATAAAAAGGGGTTGTTTTTAATACGAATACATTTATTTTACAATCACACTAGAATTATTCGAGAAGTTCTATTCATAATATCACATTTATGAGAAATTTAATTTGTATACAAATTATAGTGGAAACAATAATTGTAAATGTAGATGTCAAAATAAAACAAATGCGAACATGATATAAATTTTACTACTATGTATTTAAATGTATTATTAGAATACAAGACAACTAACTGACAACTGTTAAACGCTCATTAAGTTCTAGTCACAGGATAACACTGAAATCACGTCTACAATAACAATAACATAAAATACAGTATGCAAATAACAATAAATTTATCAGAATATATTTTTGAGAAATCTCTAACTTCAAAGAGAACTTAAATAGTGACGGCCATATAATCTGTTATCGATAATGACTTGAAAAATTAAAAATCTCCACATTATAGAAAAAGCGTAAAAACGTAAATTATATCTTTACTAATAAGTAAATTAACCCGCCAACGGATATCAATGTATTTTATTCAAATTACTTTTAGCAAAACACTGCAGAATATAAGTTTTACGTGGTTTAGAAACAAAAGTTTTAAAAGTATCCCAAAACAGGTATGCTTACACGTATATAATACTAATAAAACTTGTAGTTCTTCTTTGCAATGTCTAATATTAACTAACAAAGTTGCACACAACACTCTGACGTATTCACAGCTTCAAGTTTGTTAGTTACGAGGTGGAAAGTTTCATTACAATGAAGCTATAAAACTGAAGTGGATGTAAATCTGATCCTGAAACTACAGCTCCAGTGTTCTGGCAAAGTTGGGTTAAGTTCTGCAGCGTTGTCTCTTCAGATAGTTTATATTACAACGAAGAAAACGTTAGCTTGTAATAAGAAGGTTTTTTACATATAAGAATATTTACAATACATACGTAAAATAGATAACCAATTAAAAATTTGTAATAATTAGCAGATACGATATTTTAAGTTTACAAGATGTTTGTTTACAGTTAGTATTAACTCTTAAGTTTAAATAGTTATTTTTCCTACTACTACTTAATAAAGTGCGTTTTTGCAAACTCACAGCAGTTCGCTAACTGTATTCAGCGTTAAGTAATTATACCTCTTTGACTTTTACCGCACGGCTTGCGGTAAAACAATACTACAGCCAACACCAGCTGTTACTTTGCATCCTGTGCAAAGTAAACAGCTGATGTATGTTATGTTAGGAAATTTTTTGTTGTTGTGGGACTAATCTATTCAAACACGTTTCGTTTAGTAAAACGGATCTCTTTTACAACTAAAACACTAATTTAAAATACAGCTGTAGGAAAAACGTTGTGTGTATTACGGGTGTAATGTTTACTTACGATTTTACCGTCACGCATTTTCTGAAACGCTCTATTACGCTTATAAGTTTGAAAAAAGTTTTCGTCTGGCCGAGATTCGAACGAGCAGAGTTCATCACCATAGACTAGCGCCTTAGCCAGTTAGGCCACTAAGTTTAAGTATATTTGAGTTGGGTATATAAGTGTAACAGATTGTCTTACGTCATAGTCTTAATCCGTTAACGTTAACGCAATGTTTAGTTTAATTGGTAGGCTAATACCTCTGCAATGGACATTGTGCTTCCTCATTTCGTAATTCGTGTTGAAAAAGTTTACACTTCTCCCGTGTGGTCTTAAGCACACAATTTACAACATTTTATTAAATTTTATATTTTCTTCCATATGTTACATCTAGCTACAATGTTTACTGGAAAATAAATTATTAATGAACTGTACATTGGAGCTGACAAGGGTGTGATAAGACCGGAGGGTTAGATACCAGCTGTTTAACATACAAACACACCATTAGTGGCAAACTACAAATATGACGTTTCAGTTCCGGGTGAAGTAAATATTATCCAATTTGACGTTTTACTCACAACTTCGCTTTCTTATCAAAACACATTATTATGAGTATTGTTTTTCATGCGATATTGTTTAACTAGGTTATAAGCTAAACTAGAGAGAGAAGTATCATCAGATGATTGCTGAAGTATTACACCAAGTACAGCTGTGGTAAATAAAAGTGTACTTAGAGAGCCTTTTACCCACAAGTCCTTTTAATCTGTTTCCAATAGCTTTGCAGAGTGTATTTACTACAACAGGGATTGTTAATTAGAAATTAAATTCTGTAGGTCAAGCACAGGCGGCAATATCTTACATTCCAGTAATATTAGGAAATAATTTAAAGAAATATAACACTGTATTTATTTATTTCATCAAGTCGTCAAATTAAAGTCCAAATTTAATTAGTAACTTTTTGAGAAACCCAACAATGAAAACAAAAGTTTTTCTAAGTATTTAAACGTATTTATTTTTAGTTTTTAAAAAGAAAAGGCTGTTATTATGCTACTTATTTATAGTCTACTAGGGTAAACCCTTGCGTGCTCCACACGCCAATCCCGTTGGAACCTTCTATACACATAATCGTGTCATGTTTTCTTTATAATAAAGGTGTGGGATTAATAATAACACCAAAGCAAAGATGGTGAATATTGTCGAATGTTCAGATAAAATGATTTCGTATTTTTTATAACAGCAGTGTATAACCGAGCAAGGCTCAGGTCTACACTTTAATAAACACCTAACCTAAAAGTTAGAAATACAAATAGTTGCTTCAAAGTGTGAAATCAGGAGTTAATGGAAATATTAAAGCAAACGGCTGTTTTATCTGTTATTTTATTCAATTGGTTGATTTGGTAATTCATCAGTCTAGGCCTAACCTGCGATTTTTTTCCGACTATATTTACAAATATTGAATTGAACAATGTTTTTATCAAAATGAATTGTAACCTATGTTACTCAGGGATAGTGTGTCTTTTTATTAGTAAAACTATTTTTTTCATTCGGTTCAGTAGTTACAGAGATTACACCCTACAAACAAACTAATTTTACCTCTTTATAGTACAGGCTATAATTATATAGAACCTGTAAAGCTAATATAATGTGCTTTTTTTTTATACACATAATCATGTTATGTTTTCTTTATAATAAAGGTGTAGGATAATAACCCCAAAGCTGAAATTATAAGTTTTGAAATTTAATCTAAATATTTTTTTACGTTCAGTATAGAACAATTTCAGGGAAAGAACATAATCCGCATTTCGGAATCATGACGGCGTATTTCCTTAGGTTAAAGGTTCTCGACGTTAAATATTGGTTGTATTTTCCTACTTTATTTATAAATTTAACCGTTTTAATCAAATCCCATCAATTGCTCAGTTATCTCCGTCAATTTGTCTATTTATGTGAGTTATTTAAAGGGACACAATACACTCTACAAAATTTAATCTTACATTTCATCTTCACCAGTAAGTAGAATATACGTCCACTCGCAATAATAAGTAACCTGAGAAAAAATATAATTTAGTTTAACAGTTCCTGAAGTTATGTCACGTTTTGCCGTCATGAATATTGTAACAGTTGTCTTTTTACACAACCAGGTCAGCGAGTTAACGAGTTTACTGAAACTGTGGCAAAGATCTAAACTGGTTAAATCAGTATCCGACCCAAGTTGTTTTATAAAGTTAAACGTGTTTTTATAAATGAGAACACAAAACCTTCGTGAAATAAACTGGTTTACAACAATAAGTTAAGTTTGAGATCAGACATTTGAATAGTGAGTACAAGGATAGTACAATAATGAATACATATCACGTTCTTCATCAGCGTTTTGATGTGAGCTGCATGCAATGTTTGCACTTAGGCTGGCCAAATAACAGTTTATTAATCACACAAACTATTTTGTTAATGTCCAATTTCTGTCACTTTATTTTTTACACACCTAAATGTATCCGTACATATACAGGGTGTACAAAGAGTCCCGCACTGGTTTAATATTTCGTATTTAAAGAAAATTTGAACGTATATGTGATTGAGGAACTTACTCTATGTAAAAAAACGATTTTATTAAGATTTCAAAAAATGTATCCGCCATTTTGAATGTAACTTTTTTTTTTAAATAGGAAAGTGGTTATGTGATACATCATTTCGATGTAGAATTTCAAGAAAAAACCAACGGTGAAATTTGTACATCCATATCTTTAACCGATTAAAAATGGCGGCAAAAAAACAACGAAATCGTGTTTTTGCTGTACTGTTTTTGTTTGAAATACTAATTATTATTATTTTTTTATTTAGAATTAAATAATCTTTCAAACGATATGCCACACAACGATATTTGGTTCAACCACTTAAAATCAAATTTGAAAAATGTAACTCAACAATTTTTAATACTCCCAAATAACGATGGGTGGCATATCGTTTGAAAGCTTATGGAAGATTCACCCATCTTCTGTAATACTCAACAAAACCCAGTGTAGATTATAGTTTGGGGTTTTGTTTAGAACTTCAAACTTTATAATTTCTTGTGAAGTAATGTATGCTAAAATATATGTTATACTATTTACTTTGAGGCTATTAACTGTATATAACAATACAACCTTTTATCATCAATATATTCGGTTATACAAATTTAAAGAACAGACAGATATTCGTTTAACTTCGGAAACATACGTACATCTTTGTATAACATATAAACATATTCGATTATTAATTTATTCACTATAATAATAACAACTTCTAAATCCTTTGATCAATCGATGTGAAATAAAAGGCAATTAAAAGATAATATTTGTACCTTTATTTAAACATATAATAACATATATAAATACAAAATGTTAACAAATAGGCCCACAATTTTATAATCCTTATAATTGAACACATTTAGCGAGTTAAAATCTCCCTCAGCATAGGTACGTAGGCTTTAATGCTGCTTTTAAATAGTTTGTTTTTTAAATTATGTATTTCTTATGTGTATCTAATTGATTAGACTGTGATTTATCACGGGGCTTACTAATATTACAATGCTTACAAAAGAACATTTGGTAAATGGTGCGTGACATTATCAAAGCTACTGAGTGTCACTTATTTTTAAAACAATAATTTCATATTGTAATTTAGTTAATGAAATATTTTCAACTGCTACTATTGAACAATGCAACATAATTAAGGTTGTAATTACTGCAGTATTCAGGCAACCATTGTGCCATTATGTTATATGCATTTACATCTAATTTACATTAAATTACTGTTATATGTTACGTGTTGTGCATTGATCACGAAATCTATTAATTAATTAACCAGGGATGTAGTACGTGCACCTAGTTAATGCTAGATTGGTTAAAAATAATTGTTGTTTTCTATTATTATCGAATTTCAAGAGGTTGAGCTAAGACCACACTGGAGAAGTGTAAACTTTTTAACTAACACAACTTATGAAATGAGGAAGCACAATGTTCATGTTTTAACTCAACTTACGAAACGAGGAAGCACAATGTCCATTTCAGATGTATTACTAATTAAACTATACATTGTATTAACATTAACAGATTAGGCTTATGACGTAGGATAATCTGTTACCCTTATATACCCAACTCAAATATACTAAACTAGCAATGCGATTGTGACCTAACCGCCTAAGGTGATAGTCTAGGGGGATCTACTCTGCTGGTTCGAATCTCGGCAAGACCAAAACTTTTTTCAAACAGATGGTATAGAGCGTTTTACTTTTGGGGCGTTTCACAAAATGCATGGGGGTAAAATCCGATTCAACCCCAGCAGTATATACTCTGCTTTTGGACGTGGTGCTCCTATAAAAGTTTATACTTAAAAAATGATAAGAATAGGCCCCTACATACATACTAATACTTAAAGAAGTCGTATACAAAACACACTTACATTTTGAGTACTACCATCTTTAAAAAATACTAAAACCAACCCACTTTAAATACAAAAACGATCCAAACCCCAATGAATCTTCCTGCCTCGAGACACTTATTACATACATCAACACTAAAAATACAAACAATGTATGCTTCTACCTACTGTACTAAATACTAACCCCAAAAACCAACAAATACCAAATTATCCTACAACTTATAGTTCTACAAATAACAATATAAAATGCACCATAATACACATAATTTTTACTCAAACATATAACCTAACACAAATAAACAAAGAATTACACAATATATATAACAACATAAACACGTCCATTAATCCCTGTTATAAAATATCATCTAAACCATTCATCAACACAAAAATTCTTATACTATTTCTACATAATTATAAGTTATGTTCCCGTATTAATAATGCACATACTAATGATAACATAACATACATAATAAACATTCAATACAACACAATAATATTGTAAACAATTAGCAAACATTTTAAACCCTTTTATTATATACTGCATAGGTTGAAACAAACCATGTATCATCAATTCTATATATATGCATTGAGGACTTTTAAAACTATCCACTTAAGTACTAAATTAACATAAGTATATTAGTATTGTATTTACTATAGATGAGTACTTTTTATTGGCATCTCATCATTTTATAGGCTACAACAGAAAACGCACTTTCTATAAAAGTCCGGTTATAACAAATTATAATTTATACAGAAAAAAAGTTATACTCAAAATAAATAATGTATTAAGAGGAATCGAAAAACTATATTACATCCCTTGTTACTGACTGTATAAACAGTACTTTTTATATTTTGTGTATTCTTGTCTTAAACATTTCCATACTTATTTGTTTCAAAATAACATTGTTTAGTTGACTACTTTGTAATATGTGCGGTATTACATTTTCGTGTTCTGAATATGTATTTAATACAAAACCACCTGTCCTAATAAAACTAGGGCCTATGCCCCTGGACGCTTCGCGTCCCAACCCCCGTCTCGGCCTACGGCTTCAGATGGCTGCTTCGCTTCGCTCGAAGTTGGAAAACTCGCTAAAGGCTCTGGCTAATCTTTGGCTCGTTTGTACCTGGGTGACCAAGCATAAATCAGCTGTCTTATTTGGCAGCTGACTCAAACTCATTAAACATTATCTCCATAAGATTAACATTAGAAATTTGAAGGCTTGCGGGCCGGAGCTCCTTCTCGGATGAATAGGGGCTAAACGGGTGATCGTATCTTTAATCTGATGGAAAATCGTTAGTTGAAATTTAATTTTCTACAACTTTTGTATTTAACATTTTTTGCTATCTCTTACCGTTTTCTTACAAAACGCCCTCAAAGAGTATTTTTTTTTAAATTTAACCTTTTCCGCCCAAAAAGTGCCTTCAAAACTCAAAAACTGTAGCTTCTGGAAATTGTTCTAAAGGTTCATCGAGAACTTTAATACTAGTATAAGGTCGAGGGGGTACGGGAAGTGCGTCATAGTCAGTGAATGAATCAGTAAATCTTCCTAGCTTTATATAAGTAGAAATAAGTTGGGCGGAGCCTCCCTTTTCGTATGAATTGGGCCTAAATGGATGGTTGGATCTTGAATCTGATGGAACATTGTTATTTGAAATTAAATTTTCTACAAATTTTGTGTCTAACATGTTTTGCTACCTATTACCGTTTTCTTACAAATCGCACTCAAATTGGAAAAATTAAAAAAAATTTTAAACGAAAAAAATCTTTTCCGCCAAAAAGGTGCTTCCAAAATTAAAAAAAATTAATTTCTGGCAATTTTTCTAGAAGTTTCTCGTCGAGAGCTTTAAGTTAAGCATAAGTATAAGGTCAAGGGGATCCGATTACGGAAAGTGCCTCATACTTCATGTCAGTGAATCAGTGAACCCGTCTAGCTTTATATAAGTAGATTGTAAAAAAGATATGTTTGTCATAGAACTTAAACAACAGAAAAGGTAAGATTCAATCTGTCAAGGCTCATTACATGATTACACAACATTATTGAATACATATGCTAAATAAGTAAGATGTATGTATCAAAAATACACAATTGGGATTTTTATTTTGAAATATAAGTTAAGGGTATTTAGTTGAATGAACATATCATTATATTTTCTTCGTCAACAGATGTGTGTATGCTTTGTATGCATTCTGCTTTAATAAGGTTTCAGTAAAATAACGTTTACTACTTTAGCCTTCTGTTGGAGATGTGACGCAGGTACATTGAAAACAACAGCTGTTGTAAGTGTTATCACGCTATAAAGCGACCGGCTGACAGTCTACCCAGAATATTAAATTCCATATCTAAAAGGAATATCAGCAGTAATATATTCAATCTAAATAATCAACATTAATGAAATACTGAGTATTCGTTAGAAAGAAAACATTAAGACCTGTTTACTGTATGTTCAGTTAAGAACATACGCTTTAACTGTTCCTGAACAGAGATAATTTCGGTCTGAAATCCAGTTTTGTGATTCAAATGAATTATTTCCGATGTAGCTTTTATAATCCACAATATTATTGGCACATCAAACTCATCTTTAAAATAGGTTTTTTCTTATGGTACAGAGTGTGCTATGTTGCTAGCCTTGTTATCTTTAAACAACTGTTGATTTAACCCGTGTTTATTGCCTCTACTAGGAACCCACGTGAAAAATCACGGGCAGATTAATCAGATACTCATACACATCATGTAAAAAATACCATTTAAAAACAACAGACTTTATCTATTCCTACCTAACTACGCTGTGGGGATGTTTAACTCGGTAAATGTGTACAACTGTAAGGATAAAACTGAAAGCCTATTTGCGACAAGACCCGCAGTACATAATTCAAATGCGTTTGTAAAACAAATACAAAAATTGTTTTGCATACCTAACTCTAAGTGCAACATGCTATTTGGTAGGCTATATTGTTAGGTAATCATGAAGACCGAGTAATTTTGAATTAATAAATTTGATGTTATTTCGAACAAAGAACAGTTAAACAATATAATCATGTAAAGTATCATGGTGGAAACTGTCACATGAGATTTGTATTCACCTTCTATAATTTACAAATGTAAAGTTAGACTAGTTATTTTTACAACTCTTCGAACGACCAACGTAGACCAAACGAATTAATAATTTGAATACTAAAAGGGAAGGTCATAAAATAGAGTTGATTGGAAAGTGTTTTGTCCTTCAACCTTTTCTTAATTAGCAAAATCCAGTTTTCTTTTCTTAACCCGTTACAAAAAAACAATTCCACGACTCAAATAAATAACATTATAATCTTGAAAACGTAAATATAGTATAAGTACATAGGATACATTAATATAAATATAATCGAGCTTGATTCGTGAGTAATATTATTTAAAAAAAAATAAAAACACAGAACACAGTTCTCACAAAAATACTTTAATTATCAAACGCGTTTCATCGACGAAGTCGTCATCTTCAGTGGCATATGTAATACAACTAAATTATAGCTCATATATTATTCATTGTTTAGCTTTAGAACTACTTTAGTCAATCAACATACCTTAATTTTCAGTCAATAGTAGTACTTGTTTTTTCAATGTATGGCTACATGTTTCGCTGCCACAGGCAGCA
>JAGFPH010001757.1:51856-82255 GCA_018207615.1 Philaenus spumarius | reverse complement strand
CACTCAATCGTTAAAATTTTTTGTTTAGCATTTAAAATTAAAACACATATAAAGTCTGATATTTTCTATATAATTCTTAGTTTACTCTTCGCAATTCCTAAGACAATTCTTTAATTCTGAAAGAAATTGGTCGTCTTAAATTTAGAACACTTCTATTATTCTGCACCTTGGTAACCTGCAGACTTGTTTAATAAAACTTTTAATAAGTTTGATGTAATTCGCAGCACCACAAGCTGTGATCTGCTGATGTCGCACATTTGGCTACGAATTTACTTTCTCCAAGTACTGTCTGTAGATCAGAGGTTACAGAAAATATGCAATTCTAAACTTAAATCTAGAGCGAAAGATTTTTATAATTTTTTTTCTGAACGGGAAAAGTTTAAAATATATTTCAAACAAGTTGTAACTTTAAAACGGATATTAAAATTATTACCGCAAGGCGTAGAAGGCAATAAGTACCATCAAATATGTGTTACCTAATTGTTTATTAAAGAATCAATTGATGTATGCATAGCCATAACCGATTGCTTTAATATAGAGAATTATTGAATTACCAAACACAGTTCCTATCCAACTTAATGTTTGACTTAATAGATAAGATGTCTCCACCCATAGCCACAATCATCTCAAGAGATGTTTTAGGCAAACATCCTGAATATACAGTCCTTCAGTATAAAAGCACAAGACTGGGCGGTCACAAACAGTGACATTAAACACTTTTTATTTAGTGTTCTACTTGTACGTTTTATTTATTTATTAAATATGTTTTTTAAAATTATTTCAATAAAATTTAAAATAGCAGTAGGCAAATAATCGTATTATAGTTTAAGCTTTATTAAAAATATGTAGCATGCATTTATAAATAAATTTGTTTATGGTATTTTACCGTTCTAAACTGATTTTACCGTTGTACAGTTGTAGAGCTTATGTAATGAACTAATAATACATTTTATCGATTTCTATTGAAACAGTGAAATGTTTAGAGTTGCAATATAATATTGTGGTTGTTAGTCTTGTCTGACTTTCTGTCATGTTTTGTTGAAGTCTAATGCGGTTACTGATTTTCCAACTCCTTCCGTCGCACTACATTTCCTTTGTGTTTTTAATTTAGAAACTGATTTGAGATTAAAAATCAAAGCAAGGCAATAATTTGATACTAAGGGTAAAATAGAGCTTGTCTTATCCAATTATTTGTGCTACTTAATATTTTCATCCCAATATGAACGTTATTATGGAGAATAATTGAAACAGACATTGAAAATAAATAATATTTATGTGTGTTGTTTTATTTTGAAATGTCTTTTACACATCATCCCTACATAATTTTTAGTTGGTATTGTAAGAAAAGTGGAGTTTAATGTTTAACGTAAATTTAAGTAATGTGGTAAATCATTGTAAAACTTATTGTAAACGATCAAAATTTGAAATTAGTTTTATTGTAATATCACAGGAGATTCTGTATCAGTTAATAACTTAAATGATTAAGTTGTTGAAATAATGTATTTAGTGGTATCACGATTTCATTGGTTAGACTATTTTAACAACACTTTTATATCTCTATTCAAGTATTTTAAAAAGATTTAAACAACATCGAAAAATTCAACCAAGGGTTTTGGAACTTTTAAAAGAGATATTCATTAACAGTTTTTAAATTGCAATTGTGTATTAATGTATAATAGGGCAAGATACTAATCTTAATCATATAGTTTACAGAGGGTTATTGAGTTCGTCTTTTAATTATCTTTACTATAATGTGTCTCGTGATCTAACTACACATGACAAATTACAAACAAACAAAAATCATAGGAGGTCACATTAAGTGTTAGAAATATGTTCTGTTATTGAACACAAGTTAAGTGTACGAATATCTGTTAAATTATTTTAATCAAAACATAAATTATGTTTGTTGAAGTGTATTTTTGAGTACACTATATTGTCTTGTTGTACATAATAAGATTCGGCTTAAAAAAAGTTTTACTAAAAACATTAATGTATACTATAAAACTGTAAATTCAATTACATATATTTTCGTTCAAATTAGTATTATCCACAAATTCAATTAATGGCTCCCGACTTGGCAAGAAGATGAAAGTAGGTCAGCCAAGTTTATGTAAGGAGTAATAAAGATTTCCCAGAGCCACTGTCGGGGACATTATACGTTAAAAACAAAGTTAAGTAATTCTCCACCTCATATAATACATAATTACATTACTTTACTTGAAATATCTAGTACCACCTGGGTAACAGTAATTAACCAAATACAAGGGCAAGTTATAAATAATAATATTATTGCGATGCAGACAGTACAGTTGCATTAAGATATTTAGTAGATTAAACGTAACCTTTGGCATTGAGGACGGACTACTACATCCCTTAGCTCTATGCATATAGCGGTGCCAAGGGTGTTAAATCTTAACAGGTTTAGTAATTAATGGACGCAATATTCTTGTCTAATTGCTTTAGATAAAGTACGTGTGATTCATTTCTTTGTAATAATATATAATTACCAGTGAGTCCCCGTGAAAAATCACAGGCAGATTAATTAGATACACATCAGAAATTAATTAAAAAAATACTATTTAAAAACAGCAGACTTTATCTAGGCCTACCTAACTATGCTGACGGGGATTTTTAACTCAGTAAATGTGTACCATTATAAGGATTATAAAACTGTAGGCATATTTGTTAATACTGTGTATTTATATCATACGTTATTATTTATTGAAAGAAAGATAACAATTTTATCATTTAATGGCTTTTTATTTCCTTTTGATAAATCAAATGATTTAGAAGTTATTATTAGTGATGACATTTTATAATCCAATATGCTTATATGTTATACGAAAATGTATGAATGTTTCCGAAATTAATAAACGAATAGGTATGTCTTAAATTTGTAAAAACGAATATATTGATGAAAAAAGGTTGTATATATATTCAGTTTATAACCTCAAAGCAAATCCTATAACGTATTATACAATACATTACTTATGTAACTCATATTTTTATAAAATCATTTTGCAAGACATTGTAACTATTGAAGTTGTAAACATAACCTCAAAGTAAAATCTATGATGGGTTTTGTTTAAAGTACTACAGATGATGGGTGAAATTAGCTGTTATATTACATAACATGTACATGTATGTACACTCGCGTTTATACGAATTGATGTTCTTGTCAAGATGCTCTTATAATTTTAGTAAACAAAACTTATTTATGAATCATTGCGTAGGACATAGTATTAAAAATAGCTTTCAATGAGTGAAAAAACTTAAACATCTAAATTAAAAGCTCTCTAACGTCCAATAACACAATAAATCTAAACCTCGTAACACAAACTTTTAGAAGATCTAAAAATCACTTATCAATCGCATTATTGTTAACTTTATCAATCATAGTGGCCGTCTTAAAATATCTCGAAAATAGTAAAGTTAAATTTACGAAATATTTAAGAGAAACATACACATTTTGTGATTAATTTCTTTCAAAATACCAATTATTTTAATCTTATCTTGAATAATTCGACCACGCAGCTGAACCGCTGACGTGAGTTGATCAAATTTCCAAAATTAAGTTTATAAGCCTATGTTTTAGAATTTCAACCAACAATTCGGGAAATAGGACTGTGCTGAATAGCTGCAAAATGCTTATCACCCTATTCCGCATATTGGGAGTATCTTCAATACACAAAGCATGCGTGCTTCGCACGCCATTCAGTATATTGAGAGTATTTTCAATACACAATGCATTGCGTGCATCTCATGGCATTCCGTATATTGGGAGTATTTTCAATGCACAATGCATTGCGTGCTTCACACGCCAACCCCCGTATTAGGCGTATTTTCAATACGCATAGCATTGCGTGCGTCTCACGCCATTCCGTATATTGAGAGTATTTTCAATGCACAATGCTTTGCTTGCTCCACACGCCAACAACCGTATTGGGCGTATTTTCATACACAATACATTTCGTGCTTCGCACGCCATACCTACGGTTACAATCCACCCACATGGCTTTGAACAGGGTACTTTAATGGTATTTTACGTTTTGATCGATTTTGGGGGAACGGAGTGACCTATAAGGTTACGTAAAAAAATGTGCAGAATAACATCCTACATTTATATTTGTAGGAAAAATTCAAAAAAACATTTATTCTCGTAGGATATCAAAAATAGTTACTTCTGGTTAAAAAACGTGCTTCCGGTTGTTGGATTTTTTGGCAAAAAAAAACTCGTCCGAGCGACGTAGACTTGTGTACCAAATTTGAACCAAATCGGACTTAAAATGCGGTCGCTAGAGTGCGAACACATATATATGATTTTTAATGACACCCCAAAACGTGTTCTGGGGACCATTATCGATGCTCATTTGCTACTCCCGACCTTGGGTCTTACCATAAGGGCCACTGTACAATAGCTCATAATTCCTATAGTAATTCGCAAAAAAAGCATACAAGTTCAACCAACATAAAAGATAAATCAAGCCTCAATTCGTCATGTAAACCATACAATTTTATTTCAAAGTTTCAGTAGTGGTTAAAACAATACAAATAATGTAATATGCCCATCAAATTATAAGTATAAAACACCAATTAATTTAACATTCATTTGTTTTAATTTTTATAAACAGAGTAGGCTATCTATAACGAGTTAAGAGAAACATTTAGGAGATTTTATGGATCGATGCAATGTTGAATTATTATTAAAGTTTAACTAATGACTGTATTAAATAACCTAGTTGGAGTAACAGCATACTTTTAAAGGCTTTAGACGATAATTTAAAATTTCACCTAAGAATATATTTTAAACTGCAAATTAAAGTAGCTTTAAAATTGTATTGGTATAACCATTGACTATATAAGTAGAATGCTTATATAGTCAATGGTAGTATAAAACTTACTTCTAAAGAGCAGAAACTTGACATTAAATTGAATAAAAATGAATTAATATTCAGACACAATTAACATGAAGCAATTGGAATCAATAATAACAATATATATATATATATATAATAAAATTAATTGCTGTTCCTTTGTAAGCGCAACACTTGAGAATGGCTGGACCAATTTGGTTATTTTTTGTTTTAAAATGTTCGTAATAGTCCGAACTAGGTTTTTATATAAAGAAACATTTGAAAAGTTTTCCGAAAAAGTTTCAAATTTGTAAAACATAACAGCCTCTTTTGTATGGACTCATAACCATGGCGCACAAAAACAGCTGTTCGTATATAAAGCTTAGCAACACGTCATGTTTGTTTACATTCATTACCATAGCAACTTTACTCATAATTTTATAATCAGTTTATTATTCTTCAAAACCAACAGCTTTATTAGGTTAGATTGACCAATTTAAAGCAAACAAAAACAAAAAATAACTCAAAATACCTACTATATTTTAATTCAATTCAAAGATTGGTTGTTACATATTTACATATAAAACAGCTGTGTTGGATCAAAATCTGAAGATGATTTTATTTTAGGAATACAATGAACCAAAACACGTGTATTTGCAACCAATTTAGAATCAGGTTTCTTACAATTCTTTACAACTATCACTTTTTTTTAGGTTAGTTAAAATCAAACAAAAGATTTAAAGATTTACAAACTATAAACCTAAATTTGTTTAGTATATTTTTAAGTGGCATAAAACCATTTTGCAATTCGATTACTTAAGACAATGTAACGAAATTGAATAATTACCCTTTAAATTAAATCAAGCAAAAGCGAATCATTGCTGGGTCCACTAGTATTACTATAAATTACTGTATTTCATAAGTTCTCTTGTTACATAACCATATTATTTATTGTTTGGTTGCATATAATCTCCTTTACAAAAACAAATTAAAAAACTAATACAAATATTATTTACATTAACTTTTTTAAACTACTAAGAGCTGGATTGCATTTAAAAATACTACAAAATTGGTAATTTGTCATGCTTTCAATTCTGGTTTGTTATATGTAGGCCTATAAGATATTATCAATACATTATTTTACTATGACAATGCCACTGGTAAGTATTTTGCTGAAAACTATTTCAATCGGTGCTAAACTAAGTACATACACTTTAGCACACAACATAGCTCAAATCAGACAAGTTGTGTCATGCTTGGTGGTAGCTAACGTGAAGAAGTGCTATCAATAAAATGATGGGGTTCCAACTTGAATAACATCGGGGATTATCACCGATGTTAGCTCTGACTTGGCATCCGTGATGACTACACGAGACAAGTGTTCAAAATTGTGTAAATGTATACGTTGTTTGGGTGTTTTTGTTTTTTGTACTCTTATATGTTTAACAGTTGTGTAATGTTCATGACGACCTCGTAGGAGTGATAATTTCACCTGAAGATGGATGAGTGATATTCATCTGAAACCGCGGTAGTGTGTTTTTTCGCATTCAGTAAATCACTTGACGGACATAAAAGGTAATATTTTCTTATTAACTTATTGAATAACAGGTTGAACTGGAATAACTATAGAACGCTTCTTTTAGAAAACCCATCAGTTCCGTGTGAGAAAAGACTGATCGTCTTGTAAAAGAAGGACCATTTCGCTTATTGAGGGCTAAAATTAAAGTTGTAAAATTATTTTAAGAACCTCGGAGAACTTACATTTGCTTGTATACTTAAAGTTTTATTTGATTTTAATTCAATTGTGATGATGTCCAAAATATGGATGTACAAATCTATATTCCAGGCAGGCTTGTGAGTATGGTGCCAGAAAGCACAGATTAAATTTGTACAGTATGTAGCCTCCACAAAATCGTGTAAAGTTCATGAATAACATTCCCAGAAGTGTTCAAAATTCTGGAAATTACGTGATTTAAAATAATTGGTACCAGAAACTGGCAAAAACTTTCTCACAAACATATTTCAATTACTAAACAAATTCACTGTGACTTCATAATTGTATTAAAGTAGGAGAAGGGATACATTAAAGTAGGAGAGTAAGTAAAAACATTATTATTATTAGCTGGAGCGAAAACTACAGTATTAGATCGATTTCGAACAAATTTGCACCAAACATGTCAATTAGGCATGTAAAGATGCACAAAAAAAGGTTTTGAAAAACAACCCCCTTTTCGGTACAAAAAAAAAACCCAAAAATCAGTTATTATTTTTATTATTAACTAAACTAGAATTTTTTAGATTGGTGAGGTTTGCATAAGGTGAGGCTTTTGATAGGGGGTTTTTTAGGGCTGCAAATAAGCCAAATTTTACGAAAATCGTTAAAGCCGCTTAAAAAAAATATCAACAGATTTTTTGGGGGTTTTTTGGCCAAAAAGGGGGCTATTTTTCCAATTTTTCGAAACCTTTTTACTGCATCTATATAGGCCTAATTGACATGTTTGGTGGATTTTTTCGAAATCGATCGAATAGTTTTCGCTCTAGCTTTGTACACCTACATACAGACATTTTGTATTTTGTTTGTAGACATACAGTCAGACATTTTGTAAAAAAAAACTTTTTTTGGACTCTGGATTTCCAAAACGGAAATTTACACAAAAATCTCAATATAATTTTTTTTTGCTATCACTATACTTTCTCTATACTATAGTATAGTCAGAAAGTAAAATGTGTATTTTTATCTGGAATTTTTGCTCAGTGGATGAGTTTTTGCATCATGATATTTCAATTGCATGGTATCTGTGATCTCCGTCTTTGTAGTATGTGGCTTTGTTTATGTCCTAAGTGCGTAGACATGCAAATTTTATCCTTTTTTTCTGTAGTATAATGTATACTTTTTATATGTTTGTTATTTAAATTGTTTTGATTGATACTGAGTGTATTTTTTCAATAAGGAGTGTACATTTCATGCTTTCTAAAATTCTATTTGTAAAAAAACCAATGCAGAATTTATAAATAAATTAATAAAAAGTGTATTATAAAAAGTCTAAAAATACAAAAACATTCTGTACAATATACACAAATATGCAAATTAGTTTAATATTAAGAGATATGTAACTAAACTAATATATATGATAAATTTAACTTGAGAAATAAAATTATGTTGGTGAAGTTGTTATTAATAAAGTCTAAACACTAGAGCGATTTCTAAAAAAGTTTATGACAGCAGGATAGCATTGTAAGTTGAGACCAGTAAAGATGCTGCAGGGTGCAATATTGGGAAAGTTGTGTTTGGAACCAAAAGCTGTACTACGTACGTGTCCAGAAATGCAATGTTCTCACTTCAAAGATATACTTTGAAATGTTGTTTGTTAGCTTCAGAATTAATGGAATGTTGTTATTGCGGGAATTATTTGATCTTTGGTTACATTAGAGATAATGACGCAAATAACAATTGTTATGATTTAGTTGAGTGAAAGAACTAATCATGTAAGTTATCGCATAAGTGACATAAATCACAAGTGAAACTTAAGTGAGTGCTACTCAAATGTTTATGTTACCACTACAGACACTGAAGCGTAGTATGTATAATAAAGCTAATCAAGCAGAGTGTTCATAAAGTCCCTTCTACCGCCCTCATGATTTTTGTTACTGAAAATAAGTTAACAAAACTTTTTATATATCTTTTGTTGCACAACAGGACAAATTGTTTAACATATCTGACCCTCTATGATTTTAGGAGGCTCAGGGAGGCAAGAGGGGTTACAAATTTCAAACATAAGGTAGTAATGGGCAATCAAAGTTCTGGAAAATAACATACAACCTACTTATTCCTAATATTAAAAAATTAATTTCCTGCTTTGATGCTATGATAACAATATCATTTTTCAGAACTTTGATTGTCCATTACTTTGAAACGAAGAAAGAACAAATAAAATATTAACTATTTTCTCAAATTTCAGTTTTTTTAAATTCATTTTTTCTCCCAGGCTCTGGTATACTAGCCTTAAATTTCTTTTTACAACTATTTTAATTATATTTATCGTTAAATGACAAACATATACCCAGTAACATAGGTTTAGGTTTTCTTTTCAATTATTATTTAAAAATTAATTATATTTACTAATTTAGCTAATATCGAGGGTTTACACAATCATAACGTAGGATATTATTTTCTGCTTACACAAATAATGGAGCATGTCCGAACAATCGATTATATTAATTGATAACAACATTTTACATAAGGCGTTATATATGAGGAATATAGTTTTAGTTTTATATAACACATACCACATGAAGGATGACGAATAATTACAATCGATAAGTTAATTGTTTACAATCACACGAGCTGAACGGAAAAACAAAGAACAAGGTTATTGTAGTGAAGGTTTCCAAAAACATAATAACATAACACAGCCACATGCGGGAAGTAGAGAATGACAAATAATTACAATCGATAATGCTTTAAATTGATTACAATCACAAAAACTGCATTGAAAAACCTAACACAAGGTTATTTTATTGAAGTTTTACAAAAATATAATAACATAATTACACTTGGCATAATAAAACAGGAATTTCTAAATCTGATTCCCTTTTGAAAGCTGAATTGTTTATTGTTTAACAAATTCTTTATATAAGTTAAATTACCAACCAGGAAGTAACCTGGATAGTTTTCAAATAATGCACTTCTCTTGAATGAAATACTGAATATAATCCAAACAGTACCTACAAGAACCCTACAAGATGAGAAGCGTTGTTTATTTAGGTTGTGCTATTTTCACTGTATACATTGCAATATGCAACTGTAATAGACCGTTTGCAGTAAGTACATGGCAAATAAGAAATCATTTTCTGTATAAAAAACATTTAGATTAAATATTTAATTATTTAGTAAAAGGTGAAGCGGCATATAAATTTTTAAAGTTTTCTGTTTTCGTGAAATATTATTTGTAGAGTAGTACAATTGTTTTGTAAATATATTAAAATATATGGGACTAGTATTATGATGATAAAATACATTTGCTATTGTCCATATGATTGTGAAAGTAAATCTTTAAAATTTTTATTTTTATTTTAATGTAAGCATTCATTAATAACTTCTAAAACGTTATTTAATTCGTTATTAAAATGTTTGGAAATATTTATTTTTAAAACTTAAACTGAAAAAAAAAAACAATATAGATGGACACTGACAATTAGAGAAGTACAAGTTTGGAAGGATATTATAATAATATTCAAGTTTTTGTTACATATTTAAAATATCAAGTTGTTGAATGTTTACCTCTTTTATTAAAAAATATCTTACATGTATTACTAACTAGGGGCTTTGCCCCCTGCTTGCTTCACTCGCCAACCCCCGCGGTGACTTGCGTCGAAGCAAATGCAAACAGGTTATTTTATATAAATAGGGCCTACTATTAAATTCTAACATGTCTTATTTATTTTAATTAGGATGTAACATATTGATCACTACGCAACAAAATGCCAATCTATGATCCTTTTTTCTATGTATGTTGTAAGAAATAAATGTACAAACATTCAGCTCACTAACTTTAAGGAAAAACCAACAATTAATTTTTATTGTTTTACCGTTTATTATCACATTGTCACCGCTTAGTTTACTTTTTTTTATGTATCTTGTAAGAAATAAATGTACGAAATTTCAGCTATCTAGCTTTAAGGAAAGTATAACAATTAAAATTAATTTTCTTAGGGTTTTTTATAAAATTAAATCAAAATTAGTTCTATCCTACATTACTCAAGGATAGTGTAACTTTTTATTAGTAAGACTATTGTTTCAATCGGTTTAGTAGTTCCATACATTATCCCCTACATACATACGAACGAATTTTACCTCTTTATAATATTAGTATATTCTCTCTTTACTCGCCAACCCCGTCAGTGACTTATGGTGATGCCAATGAAAACTTTTTACTCTATATTGTGTTATTTTACGGAAATGATTATTGATTATGAGAAAAGCACTTGGGTTTAAGGTCGGTGATGGGGGTAGTTGGGGGTGAACTGTAGAAAATGTGAGACAGAGGACGAAATATCCAAGTACAATCCCTAACATTTGTCCATAAAATCCCTAATTTTATTTAAATTTTTTTTTAATTTTTAATACAAAACTTTTCGTAGAAATGATGGGCCTAATTGATTAGGACAAAAGAACTTAGATCTAAGTTGAGTGGTGGGGGTAGCTGTGACCTGTACATAATGTAAGACAGAGATCGAAATAGGCACTCAATATCACCGACATTTGTTCATAAAATCCCTAATTTTGTCCATAATGTTCACATTTTTCAATTTTTTTGCAAAAAATTTATATATTTTCGGAATAAAAGTAGCCTAAAATATTATCTGCGTTAATAAAAGTATCGTCAAAATTAGTCATGTCATTCCAGAGATTAGCCCAGCTAAAGAAAAAGACAACAAATTACTAAATGTGTGTTTACGTTTTGGTAATGTGTAAATAACCATATGAGCTTGGAAAAAAGCTTGTATTTTGAAATTACATACAAACACTGAAATGTTATTTATAAATGTATATATAAATACATTGATGGTTTTATATTTAGGCATAATCTGGGTATGCTAACAATATGAATTCTTTGAATTATGGTGAAATTTAGGACTTAAGAAATAAATTCTTTTTCATTATTACTAAGACAAAAATTACAATAGGTATTGTTTACCTTGTCAATCGGGTTAGATGAACTATTTTTAGAAGTATGATTTGGAAAGATTAGTGAATTTAGCATCCCGTTAAAATTTAGTGCGGTCTAATTATTTATTATATTTATTTTGTATGTTTATATCAATATTATAATATTAGGGTGCGAACACAAAAGAAAGATAGCTTTAATTTGTTTCTAAGGTTTTAAATTTCTCAAAGCGGTGGTGAGGAATGCATTTATTAATATGGTTTTTGTTCGTATTTGCAATTATTCTACGGTGGTGTTTGCTAGAGAACTGGGATTTTATTTAACCCTATAGGTATTACATTTTTAGATTCTTACTTTGATAAGAAAGTCGAGTGAATGTAATGCCTGAACAATTAATAATAAAGTACTAATGGAGACCCCCGCGTGCTCCGCACGTCAACCATCGTGGAGCTTTCTAAAAACATGTGTTATGTTTTATTTATAATAAAGGTGTAGGATTAATAATAACCCCAAAGCTAAGATGGTAAATAATGTTAAATGTTCAAATCAAATTGTTTCGTATATTTTATAACAACAGTTATAATAAAGGTTAAAAGAACCAGTAAGGCTCAGGTGTACACTTCCTTAATCAAAAAGTTACTCACTATCAATTACCGTATATTATCAATAAATAGGTCTACTTTATGTCTTATTTATTTTTAATTAGGATGTAACATTGTTTTTTCCTATTTTTAACTTCCTTAACGCAAGTTTTTATCGGTTTATGTGTGTTGAAACATATGTTGGTTCAGTGTAGGCCTAACTTAAAATAACATTTTTGTACTAAAAGCTAGACATCCGAATCAACTGTATTATCTGTTATTTAAAAATCATTACTTACTTCTACGAAAGCGGCTGGATTAGTTTGTTTCTTATTATAAACAGATGTTTTGTATAGAAATGTTTTTATAACCTCCTGAATACTAAAAATATCATTATTTACATCCACGAAAGCAGCTGGATTAGTTTGTTTCTTATTATAAACAGCTGTTTTGTATGGAAATTTTTTAAAAATGGGAATTGTTTTGGAAATTGTTTGTTTTTATTATTAATACTATAAATATAATTATTTACATCCACGAAAGTAGCTGGATTAGTTTTCTTTTATTACAAACAGCTGTTTTGTATGGAATGGTTTTTAAATTCGTTCCACGTTAATATTGTGGGGAAACACCGGCCTTTAAGATTAGCTCACGCCATTAAGGATAAGAATTTTTGACATCTAAAACCTTATTGCAAAACTTCGAAACTAGACAAATGTTTTGACAACTCAAACATTAAATTTGGTCCAGAAAAAAGGGAGGAGTTGTGTTACAAAAAACTGCTTCACGTATTATATATAAGAATTTCACAAGTTCTAATTTTGGTATTTTTGAATGGTCCGTACAGTGTATTAATTCTGTATTAAAAGTTATTTCCTACTGATGGATTAGCCTTAGTACCAGGAGACCGAGCTTAAGCTCGATTATAAGCAGGGCTATGATTTCAATAATAAATATTGGATTATTGAGTTTTGAAGTTAGGCCTATAACATTAAACAACTAAATAAAGGGTATGTTTATTTAGCAGAAGTATTCGTTGCCATGGTAACTATAAATAGATACAACATTAGGCTTACCTCTAATAAAATACAGTTTAAAAGAAAACAGATGATTATTGTAATGGCATTGAAAACATTTGCATCAGCTGTGCTTCGTTTAAAAGAAAACAGATGATTATTGTAATGACATTGAAAACATTTGCATCAGCTGTGCTTTGTATTGTTTAAAATGGACAAATTTCACTTTTTAATTTAATAAAAAGACGTAGAAAACGAATTTTCCCAGACTGGTGACCATTTCCAATCGATTTCTCGTGGCCAAAAGCCCCATATAAAATCAAAAAATCTAAAATCCTTAGACGGAGATTCCAGATCCATTTAGCAGACAGACAATTATCTCTCGCTTTAGAAGATAGATATTGGAAATGTTTAGTTATAACAGTTTCCAACATAATAATACGCAACGTTTAGAGAATCTAAATCAACTGTCGTTGTAAGGTGAAATACTAAAGCCAAAATAATTACAAAATAAGCAGAAAACTTAAACCGGAATGAAACCTGCAAAAAAAAAAAATCGATGATGAGGTTTTTGTAGAAATATCCGTTTTGAGAACCCCTGACTCCAAAAAATTGTTTTTTTTACAAAATGTCAGTATGTATACAAAGCTAGAGAGAAAACTATTCGATCGATTTCGAACAAATTTGCACCAAACATGTCAATTAGACCTGTATATAGATGCACAAAAAAAGGTTTTTAAAAAAACTCCCTTTTTGGGCGAAAACCCCCCAAAAAAACAGTTATTATTTTTTAATAAAACAACGGCTCTAACGATTTTGATAAAATTTCTCTTATTTCTAGCAATTAATGTACCCTACGATATGCATAAATAACAGTCATATTTTTGGGGGTTTTTTTAGCCAAAAGTGGTTTTTTCAAAATTTGTCAAAACCTTTTTTCGTACATCTATAAAGGCTTAATTGACATGTTTGGTGCAAATTTGTTCGAAATCGATCGAATAGTTTTCTTTTTAGCTAATAATAATAATAATAATATGCATTACTTACTCTCCTACTTTAATGTACTATCCCCTCTCCTACTTTAATACAATTAAGAAGTCAGTTGGGGATATATACGAGGGTTAGCGTGCAAAGCACGCAATGCACCGTATATTGAAAATAGCCGAAATAGGTGGTTGGCGTGCGAAGCACGCAATGCATTGTGTATTAAAATATCTTCCAATCCGGGAGTTGGCGTGCGAAGCACTCAATGCACTCTGTATTGAAAATACTCCCAATACGGGGGTTGGCGTGCGAAGCACTCAATGCACTGTGTATTGAAAATACTCAAAATACCGGGGTTGGCGTAAACCTATGGAATAAAACCTACATTTTCCAAATAATCCGTGGATGTTTTTGTTTACTATAAAAATGCAATATAAAGTTGTTCCTCGGATCGAGGATGTCATAAAACACAGTAGAAACACTTATCTAAAATGATTAGTTTCCGTCCGACCGCCATTTTGTTTTTTTCTGAAAAATAACAGTAATTCAAATCACATTAAGACGTTGATATAAAATTAAGTAAGTAATGTAATATTATTTTTAAAGTTTTCATAAAATTTAATAATTTCCCAACAAACTAGTTTAGAGTTTAAAATCTTTAGTTCGAAATTTATCGAATTTGTTTAACCTTTTTAAAAATTAACAGAAACGCCATTTAGGTTCATTTAATATTAAACAAAATTACTTTTCATTATTATTATTAAATTAATGGATATCCAAGATATGGTTAAAAAGTACAAACACATCTGATTGTAGTTCGTTTCTGTTATTGGAGTATTGAAACATGGAGTATTGTTTTTAATGCAAAAGTAAGTTGACATGTTTGAAATCTTAATAACACCATAAACTTCTAGGGTCCGTATGACATTGTCTTCAGAGCTGCTTATAAATGTGACGACGTTGGAGCAGAAGCTTTCCTTTACAATATGAGATTTTCAAAAATTAACAGAACCCACAACTCTTACACTTCCAATATGACTGCTAAATATGGGTTTCGAGACTCAATGAAAGTAAGTTTTATCACTAAGAATATGTATTCAATCTGAGTATCAATATCTTGTTTTAGTATTTAAGTTGTATTTAATTGATAAAATAATGTTACATAATTAGCAGGTACCAGTGGCTTCGCACACGGTATCCAATTTCGCCGCACAGTAATAAATGATTATTGTTTTATTGGTTGTTATTAAATTTTCAACCCTTTAGCAGCACGCTATAAAATTCAAACATGATTACATAGTATATATGTATTGTAAGAAATAAATGTACCAATTTCCAGCATATCTAGCTTAATGGGAAGTGTAATAATTAATTTGTATTGTTTTAGGGGTTGTTACATTTTCACCCCTTAGTAGTAGGCCTACATAAAAAAATACAAATATGGTTTACCTTTTATATATATCTTGTAAGAAATAAATGTACAAATATATAGCTGTCTAGTCTTAATGGAAGTATAATAATAAATATTTATTGTTTTAGGGGTTTTTTCAACCATTAAGTCTAAATAAATTCTAGCCTAGGTCTCCTTCCAGGTCATGATCTATATGAGTTCTTTTTCCGATTAATTTATACAAGCCACCCACTTTTATTTATTGAAAATCTTTAATAAATCTTATTTAAACTATGTTAAATAAAATTTTGTTAAATCTATTCCATGGCCGTTTGATTTGTGACACATTCTGAATCGACTGATAGCGCACCCTATACAATTTAAAGGGCGAGATCCCTGCAAATACATTTGAACAGTTATTACAAAATTTGACCTCCATTTTTAGCGAATTTCCATAGGAAAAATGAGCTTTTGCAGTGTTAATTATGGTAAGACCCAAGGCCGGGAGTAGCAAATGAGCAAGTATGATACATAAATGATTTTTTTAGAGTATTTTCTAAAATACAAACGTAGGATGTTATTCTTTACGCGACCTTATATCTCACTTGGTTCTCCCAAAATCGATCGAAACGTAAAATACCATAAAAGTACCCGGTTCAGAGCCACATGGTGGATCTTACCTTGGGGGCATCTTCTTATCCGAGGCCGACGGACGAGTTTTTACCCTGCGAGCGAAGCGAAGTTCATAACCCGAGGCCACAAGATCGAGGTGCAAACTCGCAAAGCAAATTTTTCCACTGCGAGTGTAACGAAAAAGCGCGTGAGTCGAAGCTGGAGGCTTAGGTGCAAACAAATTCTACTAATACATTTCAGAACACAGGCAGCTATTCAGCACCTATGTGAGTAGACCAATTTCCCAAATGTTGGTTAAAACATAGGCCTATAAACCTAATTTTGGAAATTTGCTCAACTCACGTCAACGGTTCAGCTGCGTGGTTGAACTATTATTGCCTTGTTATTCGCCACCGCAATTTCCGACTTAAAAACAGCTGTAGTACATTTTCTGCAATTGCATTACGAACAAAACTTACAATTTACTTTACATAAATTTAATATATTGTACCAATACCCAAATTTGATAAATTAAATTCCACTTCAACCAATTTGTTGGGAAGGAATGATATATAACAGATACAAGAAAAAACCTACTGATTTAAAGTAAATTACTTATATACAAGGCAGTAGCGAGGAAACTTCCCGGGGGCGGCGGGGTCAGGTCAGGACCGGGGATTTGAATTAAAACCCTTTTAACACGTTCTCTGTTAAGGACGCACATGTGAGCTAGACACTGAACACTATGAGAAGCGGCCGACGCACAGTGCATTGAACTCCAACCCCTGTATTCAATACACAATGCATTGCGTGCTTCGCACGAAAAATCCCGTTTTGGGAGTATTTTCAATACACAGAGTATTGCGTGCTTCGCACGTTAATTTTCAGCCTCTGTGCTACGGACGCACACGTGCGTCCGCTTGAAAATATTAATGAATATTACGTAGAAAGATTCAAAAATGAAAACTAAAGTAATTTCTACTCATTTAGGCTATAAATATAAAAACATAAAAGGTCAGCTCCTAGCATAGGAAATACGGAATTTGCGTAGCAGTGAACGTGTTAAAGACCAATTCCCATGCTTATTTTCAAAATTTGGATACAGTTACCCATGTAAAATATTATAGGATGTAAGGATGATGAATGGTTTTGTTTTGTTAGAGTAAAGTATTTTTGTTGAACATTCATAGTTTTCTTATTTAATAGATCAGATCAAACTCACAACTCACAAGAAAGTAAGGACTGCATCCATGTGTATTGTACCCTGTAGTTTAATCAAGCAAATCTAAATATCATCATGCATGCAAAGCACAATGATGTAAAATAAATTGTTTAATCCTCTGTTGTGTTGTCTATTTTATCATTTAACTTGCAATTTTTAAACCAAGTATTAATTTTTACTGCTAAATTTCGGGTTTCGGGAGGGGTTTTGACCCCCTAACACTCCCCCTAACTACGGCCTTGCTTGTATCAGGTTATGTCAATATAGTTGTGAAAATATAATTTCTACATTTATTTGTTTGAGTTTACAGGTGGATATAGATTTCAGCGTTTTTGGCAATGGAGGATGGAAAGACAATTTTATGCATTTTCCACTAGGCAAAGCTTGCAGTGACATGAGGAAAATGTTTCCTGGATTATTGGAGGGCTTTGTAGGAGCATCTGGATTCAGACTGACCCAATGCCCACTTCCTCCGGTAATATTCTTTTGCTTTATTCGTAAATAAATAACATATAGAAATAAAGATCTTGTTATTTATTTTACAAATATAAATGAATGATTTCCCAAACAACAGATACAAAGTCGAATAAGGATTTTTGAAGTGTTTTTTTGTGTAATTTTTATTATTTTTTATTTTTGTGTGCAGTTGATACAATAACAATCGGGTATATACAATTCCAACAGAGTTTAATACAGAGATTCGTGCTGCAACAGTTGACTTATCAATTGCGTACCACAATTAATTATTGTGTTGTTTTCAAATAATGTTATACGAGTTCTATTTTCTATTGTCTGAATAAAATATCCGGAATAATTGTGTGTAAAAAAATGTTTGCCTAGTTCTATCCAGTTTTTAGTTTTACTGTTTACAATAATTTCAAAGTTCAAAAAAGGACAAATAACACTGTAATTTATTGATTGCCAATCATTTTAGATTATATATTTCAAATATACAGCATTTGCACGTTATTTAATTCACTTCCAGGAATCAATAACTTGATTGAGGTTCATACTATTTCTATGTTTTGTGTATTCTTCACAATTCTTTAATTATAGTCAATGTCACATAATTTAAAGGTAAAATATTTTCCCTTTTAAAATCCCTTGTTATTCAATAAAAGACAGGCTGTTCTAATTTTACGATGTACCCGCCATTGCTAGAGAAGTCAATAATAATAGTCCATATTCGTTCAAAAAATCAGCGATACTATTTTTATTTTTAGATTCAAGGCAGCTACAGTATTATACACCCGCCATTTTCATTTTGCATGATTGTTAAATTACATCCAACAATTATTTGTCTATTGAAGTCATATTTCAAAAATGTTATTATTTATTTATGTTGTGTTTATTTGCACACAGGGTGTTTACGAAGTAAAGAACTGGATATTCAATATTCATATAGCCACTAAGGTATTCCCGTACAACAGATACAAAGTCAGAATAAGGCCTCATGAAAATGGGACTACTTTGACATGTTTTATCCTGGAAGTCGATGTAATACCAAAATGATAAATATAATGAGTCCAATAAACTGTTACATGAAACAATTATATCTTTATACAGTTTGCACTGCAATTTATAATGTATTTTCATTAAAATAGTATACGAGTTGTATTATGCACTTTGTTTGAATAAAATATCTGCAATATTGTTTCTTGAATCTTTTTGCCAGATCCTATCTTATACTAAAATAATTTATAATGTATTGAAGTCGATATAATACCAAAAGGAAAAATATAATGAAATTAATAAAGGGTTACATGAAGCAATATTATTCTTATCCAGTTTGCAATACAAGTAATTAATAATAGTTTTTCATAAATGTTATACGAGTTGTATTATGCACTTTGTTTGAATAAAAATATCTGCAATAATTGTTTGTTGAACCTTTCTGCCAGATTCTAACCTATACGTAATTTATAGTTCCATAACTTACGTTTTCAAACTTTTACCGTTTACTTAAGGTTTAACACAGAACAAGTGATACTCACATTCCAAATAATGTAATATTATGTGACCGCACAAATGAAATACATTTAACTTTCATTTAATACGTTGTCGCAAAAATATCGATGTTGAGAGCTTTGTGGAAATATCCGTTTTGGTACCTCCTGAGTCCAAAAACGTGTTTTTTACAAAATGTCTGTCTGTATGTATACAAAGCTAGAGAGAAAACTATGCAATCGATTTCTAACAAATTTGCACCAAACATGTCAATTAGGCCTGTATAGGTGCAAAAAAAAAGGTTTTGAAAATTATTGTAAAACAACCCCCTTCTTGGCCAAAAAATCTATTATTATTTTCGTTAAACGGCTATAACGATTTTGTTAAAATTTGGCTTATTCGAAGCCCTTAATGTAACCTAATATATGCAACGCAGCTTTCTAAATATTTGCGTTTAGCTAATAACAATAATAATAAAAAAATTAGGGTTTTTTTTTTGAAAAAAATTAGGTTGTTTTTGAAAATTTTTCAAAACCTTTTTTCGTGAATCTATGTTTAATTGAAATGTTTGGTGAAAATTTGTTCGACATCGATCCAAAAGTTTTCTCTCTAGCTAATGATAATAAAAATTATTAGTTACTCTCCTTCTTTGATGTATCGCCTCTCCTCCTTTAATACAATTATGAAGTCACAGTGAATCTGTTTAATAATTTAAATATGTTTGTGAGAAAGTATGTACCAGTTTCTGGTACCGTTTATTTTCATAAATTTTATGTAGTACCAACAAGATAACAATAATGCCAATAAAGTTCAATAAAGAATTACACTCTGCAATACTATCTCTATCCAGTTTTAATAACAATTATGAAGGCGTTTTAAAATATATGTTACTATGTGTTGTATGTAAATAATATAAACCTGATATAACCTAAATAGCACGTTTCGACATTGTTAGTGTTACTCATTTCCAGAGATAACAGAAAACAAGTGATTTTGTGGAGTAGCTTTGTGAGATAACTTAATTATATTATGTAATAATGAAACAAAGTTAAACGTCTTATCTATCTAATTCTAATGTAAAGTAACATTTAACATTATTAAACAATCATATCACGAGGTATTACATTTAATGCAGGCCTATATGAATTTTAACAATAATAATAATACTAATAGCACAAATAATAATAATAATAATAATAACTTTAAAATAAAGCACATTAAAATCCAATTAAAATAACCTATTAAAATTCAATGTTCAATACATGAAAAAAGCAACAAAAAAGTAAAAGTGAAGATTATGTTACAATAAGTGTTTTGCAACTAAACATTATTAGAAAATTAGTACAATAAATGTTCAAACTGTTTTCCTTCATGCGCTAATCTTACATAATAATATTTAAGCACATGTTGAATCATTTAAGGTCAAATACTTTTGATGTACATAAATTAATAACTTATGATTTATTGTTTGATAATGTTTAAATTTATTCAACATTAAAATATGATAGGTAAGATGTTAAATGTACTTTATTTAATTTTTACTTTAAATCATATGGTATAATGTAAATAAATACAAATATCTTCAGAAAACATTGCGTTATGGATGTGGGGTTTTCACCATTAATTTTTTCTTAAAATTCTAAATTTAAATTGTGTATCACATGGCCATGTTCCGATAAAAAAGTTACATTCAAAATGGCGGACCAAATTTTTGACATCTTAATAAAATAGTATTTTTACATAGAGTAGGTTCCTCAATCACATCAAAATTCAAATTTTCCTTACGCAAAATAACTTTCCTAGGCGCCATTTTTTTGAAACGATTAGAGATAAAGTTAAAGTTTAAATACAAGAAATGTTTTTTTATTAAGACCTTTTCATTTATGTGCTTCACGACTAGCGTTACTATCTGGAGTTTTGAGTTTTTTTTTTCAATCGCAATACATTGCGCACGGGTGGTCTGATGCACCCAGTATACGAAGTATTATGCCGTTCTTAGACTTTTCAACCACCCTACTCTTACTAGTTACTAGTAAGAGTACTCTTACCATATACTCTTACCATATACTCTTACTAGTTCATATCAAACAAATATACTACCAAATGCAAAACAGTTTATATCAAAATATTTTATTCTAAATTTCACTTCATAAAAAAAAAACGATATTTAAACAACAACAAAAATGGGCAATGCCACTTTACTAACTGCTATATTAATTTTATAAAGAGGTAAATTTGTTTGTTTTTATGTAATCTGTAGAACTACTTAACCGATTGAAACAAAATAGTGTTACTATTAAAAAGATACACTATCCCTGAGTAACATTAATTTCGATGAAAACATTTTATTATTTCAATATTTGTAAATTTAGCCGTAAAAAAATTTAGGTTAGGCCTAGACTGATGAACCAACACAAGTATTTATATTTATTACCATATCAACCAATTGAATAAAATAAAAGATAAAACAGATATTTCTCCAAAATTTCCATTGACTTTGAAGCAATCATTTTTGTATTTCTAACTTTAAGATTATTTTTTAAAGTGTACACCCGAGCCTTGCTGGTTCTTTTAACCTTTATTATAACTACTGTTATAAAATATACGAAATAATTTGATTTGAATATTTAACATTATTCAATAATTTAGCTTTGGGGTTATCATTAATCGTACAGCTTTATTTAAAGAAAACATAACATGATTATGTGTATAGAAGGTTCCAGCGGAATTGGCGTTCGGAGCACGGCACCCCCGTATTGAATGTATTTTCAATACACAATGCATTGCGTGTTTTGTTAGAGTAAAGTATTTATGTTGATCCTTCATAGTTTTCTTATTTAATAGATCAGATCAAGCTCACAAGCGAGTAAGGCTGTAACCTACTGCATCCATGTGTATTATAAGTTGTAGTTTAACCAAGTAAATCTAAATATCAGTTTGCATGCAATGCACAATGATGTAAAATATGTTGCCGGATCCTCTGTTGTGTTGTCTATTTTATAATTTAGTTTGCTCTTTTTAAACTTATCGTAATTTTTACTACTAAATTTCGGGATTTATAATCCACCTTGGCTACGGCCTTGGCTTACATAACATATTCTTATAAATTTAAAAGTAATTTATTATATTTGCAGTTACATGAATAATTTATTAGCTTTGTAAATAGAAGATAAAATTGTCTAACTCTTTGCAAGAGTTTCTTAAGACTTTATGAATGATAAGCAAAAGTAATAGCTAAAATAGCTAAATATTTGTATTGATTTTAAAAATAATCTATACATTTGTTAATATATCAGGCTAAAATTACTATCAATAAATTATTACATTAACAATCCCAAAGGTAGTGCACAGTGATTGCTGTTTGTTGCTCCATTGAATTCTAAAGGAATCCTATTTTAATTATAGTCTGATGAGGTTTACATGTCTAGAAATTATTATTTGTTAGTTTCTGACTGTGTGCTAACACTGCGATATATAATGTAATTATTTCAGGATTATTTCATACGTCGCTTTTTAAATTGTAAGGATAATTTCAAGTACTGCATACAGACATGAAATAACTTACCCTCCTCTTCTGTACGATTAAAATGAAAATGTAAAATAATATTTAACTGGACATTTATCAGAAAATTTGTAAATAAAAAAAAAATTTCATTAAATTTGCGTGTTACTTCTAATCACTAATCAATCCCCATTAACTTACAAAACACATATTTACTGTAAATAATAAACCCTTATGTAATATATGTTCCGTTATCGTACTAGCTTAATATTATATAACATCAAAATTTTGAAAATTCTGTTTGGGGTAACTTTTTATATGTATTTGGGTACGGGAAAAAGAGTTTTAAGAGTTAAAAAGTCGTAGTTTGTGGGGTCAAAATTTTAAAAATACAGAGTGGGATATCGTTTTATATGTTTTTCACTGTTAAAAATTTGTAGAGCGTCCGGATAACATTTTTGGGTCAACATTTTAAAAATACTGTTATCGTTTTATATGTTTTCGGGTACGGGAAACACGATTTTGACAGTCGTTAAAAAAAAAACACACACACACACACGAGCCGAAGTCTGGAAAAAGTGTTTCCATCTTGTTTTATTTAAATTATTTATGGTTTGGTGACACACATATACTTAGTCCCCTAAGTTAGGTTTTATATTTAATTTTAAAATGATTTGGCTTTAGTATTTCATGGGTTAATTTATAGGTTCATGAAGGAGTATATTCTGCTTGTACAAATAATGACACTTGTCCGAACAATCAATTAATGTAATGTTAAAAAAGCTTATTCATAAAATAATTAAAGTTACATTTTACTTGTATTCGAGCTAGTCTTCCTGGTTCACTGACTCTCAACTGACGCCATTTCGGTTGCTTTACGTTGTATTTTCAGTTTGCTGCGCATGTTGCAAATGTTACAGACCATTACTGATCCCGTCGACTGTGACATTCGTGCTGTAATTCGATTTTTGAACGCAAGGAACGTGAAACCGGCCTAAATTTATCGTCAAGTTAAAGACGTTAACGGTGAAGACGCGATAAGTGAAGAAATGGTGAGAAAGTGGGTTAGAATGTTTACTGAAAGTCGAACAAATGTCCACGATGAGGCTCGGATTGGTCGGCCATCTCTTGTCAACGATGATTTGGTAAGGAAAGTTAATAAAACCATCAACAAGAACAGACGTTTCACAAAGATAACGATTTCAGACGAACTGTTTTGTACGAAATTGTTACAGACCGCTTACGTTATCGCAAGGTGTGTTCTCGATTGGTTAAAAAAATGCTCACTGATGTTCAGAAAACCAAGCGAGTCGGCAGCTCTTTGACATTTCTCACAGGGTACACTGAAGAGGGGGGAGGACTTTTTAAACCAAACTGTGAAATTCGGTGAAACTTGGGTTCGTCATGTCACACCAGAATAAAAGCAAAAATCAATGGAGTGGAGACACACTCAATCTCCGAAAAAAAAACAATGTTCAAAACGACAATTTCCGAAAAAAAAATCACGAGCACTGTTTTCTGGGATAGGAAAGTGGGTTTGCTTACTGAATTTCTTCCACAGAGCTATTAATGTGACACTATATTGTGAGACTTTAAGAAAACTACGTCGTGCAATTCAATACAAACTGAAGAGGAATGCTCAGTAAAGGAATTGTGTTGACTCGTGACAATTCCAACACTGCTGGTGACAATCCAACTGTGATTCGACAGTTTCGTTAGAAGCAGTTCTATCACCCGCCGTATAGCCCGGACTTGGCACTGTCCGACTACCAAGTCTTGTTCCTGTACTTGAAGCGCGAGCTAGGCGGCAATCGCTTTGGATCTGACGATGAGGTGAAAAATGCTATGGAGTCTTGGTTATAGCCAATGGCGGGAGGTTTCTATGAAGAAGGTATAGAAACGCTGGTCACCCGATGCGACCAGGTTTTAATATTGGCAGAAACTATGTAAAAAAGGTAAACCCTTTCATGTAAAAATAAAATTTGCTTGAAAAATATTATTTACTAGATTTTTTCAAAACTGTAATTACTTTACTAAGCGCCTAGTATAAGACATTTATAAGGGTTTTTATTTAAGGAATACAGTTTTAGTTATTTATAACACAGCCACACGCGGGAAGTAGAGAATGACAAATAATTACAATCGATAATGCTTTAAATTGATTACAATCACAAAAACTGTATTGAAAAACAAAACACAAGGTTATTTTATTGAAGTTTTACAAAAATATAATAACATAATTACACTTGGCATAATAAAACAGGAAATTCTAAATCTAATTCCCTTTTGAAAACTGAATTATTTGTTGTTTAACAAACGCTTTATATAAGTTAAATTACCAGCCAGGAAGTAACCTGGATAGTTATCAAATAATGCACTTCTCTTGAATGAAATACAGAATATAATCCAAACAGTAGGCTACCTACAAGATGGGTAACGTTGTGTATTTAGGTTGTGCTATTTTCATTGTATACATTGCAATATGCAACTGTAATAGGCCTTTTGCAGTAAGTACTCGGCAAATAAGAGATAGTTTTTTGTATAACAAAAACATTGAGATTAAATAGTTCATTATTTAGAAAAGCATAATTGTGGCATAACAATTTTGAAAATTCTCTGTTTTATTATTGATTAAAATATTAACAGTTCAGTCAATCTGTACATCCATAGATGCAAAAGGTTGGGTAGTCCTGATTTTTTGTTATGTTGTAGACCTATTATATATAGGGGCACTATTTAAAATTCTAAGTTTTTGACCTCGGCAGTGCTCCGCGCGTGCCACTGCCGCCGAAAAACCCTATTCTTTTGAACTTTGTTAGAGTTTTTTTTTTTTTCAGCATGAAGATAAAGGTTTGACAACAAAATCATTCGGTCCTTTTTTAAAGAACACTAAATTTTCCACAATGTAAAATGAAAATCATCTTCCTGATGATAATACTTTTTGAGTTACAAATTTTGAGCAAATTTTTAAAATTTTCAAAAAGTTTAACTTTTTACGTAGTATTTTTGTTTTTTCACTGTGAAATAAGGGGTTTCAGCAATAATCCCATTCGAAGGGATTTTAGGTATTAATCCTCCTGCGGTTTCATGAAGAAAGCCTACTTAGCTATGTAAAACGGGCAGGGCCCAATCCCAAATATTTTTACTATATTTTGTTATAAGGCTATTTTAATTAAAAATAAGTTGTATATAATTAATAGTAAGTATACTGCACAGCAATTAATTGGTACAGTTTAGCTTAACAACATTATACAAAAAATATAATAATTATCAAAATATAATGTTGAAGCCAGTTTAAGAAATTGACATTAAGAAATTGTATATTAAATAATTTGTACAGTTTCTTAAGCACAATTTTCATTTCAAAGGAGTATCATTTTAATTTAACCTTTGTTCAATAATTTCAATAAAAATTTTAAATTTTATTTATTCGGTAAAATTGTAGCTATCTAACTATCCATATGTCATGTACCATCTTTTATTATTAATATAGCTCCCGGATTGATTTATTAATATAGACTTTAAATTAGGTATACATTTACCTGTTTGACGTCTATCAATCCTTGTTTATTACTATAGTGACTCTATTGTAATACAAGGATTGATAGACGTCAAACAGGTAAATTTATACCTAATTTATAGTCATTATCAATACATATGGGTAGTAATTATCAAAATATTATGTTGAAGCCAGTTTATTAAATTCAGTAACTTGTCATTAAGTACAATTTAGAGAAAGAGATAATTTTATGAATTAAAATTAAGAAATTGTATATTAAATAATTTGTACAGTTTCTTAAGTCAATTTTCATGTCAAAGAAGCATCATTTTAATTCAACCTTTGTTCAGTAATTTCAATAAAAATTCTAAATTGTATTTATTCAGTAAAATTGTAATTATCTAATTATCCATATGTCATGAACCATCTTTTACTATTTATTATACATTTAATTCAAACTAGAGGCTATGTGAAGCTGGCAGCGCCCAATTACAAAATTAAAAAATAAATTATCAGTTTCGTTTGTTTATCGTTTGTTTACGTTTGTTTAGCTATTTTCATCGTTTGTTTAGCCTTAGTTCAAGAGTTATTAGACAAATTAAATGGGCGCTGCTAGGTTCACACCAGCAGCGCCCAATAAAAAAATCATTCCAAAAATAATTGGAATCGTTGGTTTATCGTTTGTTTACGTTTATTTAGTCATTTTCATCGTTTGTTTAGGCTCAGTAATCAATGCATAGCCAAAAATTGTGGGCGCTGCTAGGTTCACACCAGCAGCGCCCATAAACCATATTTATCCAAAAATAAATGAAATCGTTTGTTTATCGTTTGTTTACGTTTGTTTAGCTATTTTCATCGTTTGTTTAGTCTTAGTTTAGCAAGAAATCGATAAACGCCTTGGGCTCTGCTATATACACATCAGCAGCGCCCATAAACCATATTTATCCAAAAATTATTGAAATCGTTTGCTTATCGTTTGTTTACGTTTGTTTTGTTTGTTTAGTCATTTTCATCGTTTGTTTAGTCTTAGTTTAGCAAGAAATCGGAAAAACGATTTGGGCGCAGCTATATTCACATCAGCAGCGCCCATAAACCATATTTATCTAAAAATGATTAAAATCGTTTGTTTATCGTTTGTTTACGTTTGTTTTGTTGGTTTAGTCATTTTCATCGTTTGTTTAGTCTTACTTTAGCAAGAAATCGAAAAAACGTCTTTAGCGCTGCTATATTCACTTCAGCAGCGTCCATAAACCATATTTTTTCCAAAAATGATTGAAATCGTTTGTTTATCGTTTTTTTACGTTTGTTTAGCTATTTTCATCGTTTGTTTAGTCTTAGTTTAGCAAGAAATCGAAAAACGACTTGGCCGCCGATATATTCACATCAGCAGCGCCCATTAACTAAATTTACACAAACATTGTTGAAATCGTTTATTTATCGTTTGTTTACGTTTATTTAGTCATTTTCATCGTTTGTTTAGTCTTAATTTAGCAAGAAATCAAAAAAACGACTTGGCCGCCGCTATATTCACATCAGCAGCGCCCATTAACCAAATTTACCCAAAAATTATTGAAATCGTTTATTTATCGTTTGTTTACGTTTGTTTAGCTATTTTCATCAATTGTTTGGTTTTAGTTTAGTAAGAAATCGAAAAACGACTTGGCCGCCGCTATATTTACATCAGCAGCGCCCATTAACCAAATTTACCCAAAAATGATTGAAATTGTTTATTTATCGTTTGTTTACGTTTGTTTTGCTATTTTCATCGTTTGTATAGTCTTAGTTTAGCAATAAATCGAAAAACCCTCTTGGTCGCTGCCAAAGCATATTTATGAGTGTTTTCTTCTTTTGTAGTTCTGTGTTGGATACTTGTATAGACTCAATCAGCGAAAGGTGTTACATCAATATAGTGAGTTTTAATACACATTTATATGTATTTATTACAACAGCGAGTGTTTTCTTCTTTTATAATTCTGTGTTCTATACTTGTATAGACTCAATCAGCGAGAGGTCTTACAACATAAATATAGTGAGTTTTAATACTCATTTATATGTATTTAATACAACAGTGAGTGTTTTCTTCTTTTATAATTCTTTTATAAAACCATCTACACTCATGACACATGCTTACGGACTTAAACTTTTCTAAAACATTTTAAAATTATTTTTTTTTACACCTTTTAAGATTTACAGACTGACAGACTGCGCGCGCACATTTAAAGTTTACAAGCGCTTATCGCTGGAAGTATTTAAGTATTTGGATATTTTTTTTATATATAACCTTCTGTGGATTTCTTTTATGTGGATAGTGTCTGGTTATGGCGCATTTTGTTTTTCGATTGAACTTTGAATATGGCTTTAATTTTCTGTTCATGTGTAACCTTAGTGGTTTTGTTTAGGTAAGATGTTTTTGACATTATCTTAAAGATAATGGTTTGTTAGGGATTAGTTGCCGTTTTAATTGAGTTTGTTTGCTTAACCAGAGACCATCCACAGTTATGATAATTATGTAAATTTGTTTTGTGGACTTTTGATTAAAATTTTTTTTTGTTACTTTAGCAGCATTTAAATTCACACAGAAAACATTTAGGCACTTTGCACCTCTTTAATAATCTAAATATTATTATATTTTTTTTAAGACTTTTATTTTAGCCTTCAGCAAATTTTTTTTAAACATTTAACTTGATCACTTTCCTTTTATTAAATTCAATTTAGCGTCTGATCTAGTAAATAAATATATGGGTGCTAATTTCAAGATCGTTACTCTTGAAGGGGTAACTAGGTAATATAACTGACCCTCCCACGGGCTATACCCCGCGCGCGATAACTTTTCACTTGGGACTTGCACAGTTTGGCAACGCTGCGGGTCGGCTCGCTACCCCATCCCACTTATCAATGTTTCCGGTTGGACTATGACTCACAACTAGGCTCCTAGTAAAATTACACTTTTTCTTCAAAACTTAATGAAAAGTTCATTATGACTATGCATCTTAAAGATAATTTTCTAACAAGAAATAATATATAAAAATGTTTGTAATCAGACAACTAATAGTATTGGAAAAAGGGTAAACTAAATATATTGTGATCGTTTTGCGGAAAAATTAACATTTAAATATAAAACAAATACTATCAACAAAATAATAAATTCAAAATAATATAAACTTTCAAAAATGTCGTTTTTAACCTGCTGACATTAAATATCTTATTGTAAAAAGTACAATACAAAGTACTTTTTTTATACAAAATGGCGGATTACGGCTAAACTAAGCCAAAATCGAAAAATGTTATACTACATTTTCGACTTACTTTTGCATGTAAAATCTGAATCTGCATAGCCCGCTACAAAATTAACTAAAAACTTTGTTAAATTTAAAAAAAATATGATTTTAATCTAATTTTGTTTGTTGTAGACAATTACCAAGAAATTATGTTTTTGTCGATAACTCGGTTATCCTTTGACCTACTGAAACTACAAAAAAAAACTACTGTCTGTCGTTAAAAAATAAAACTATTTCGTCTCTTGTAATTTTTTTGTAAAGTTAACGGTTTTTAAGATATTCCACGTTAAAAATTTGTAACGGCCGCCATTTTGAAAATTATAAAAATAAATTCTTTGTGTTTGGTATACTTGTTAATTGTAACATATAAAATGCTTATTCTAAATTTGAACTTTATATCTTATCTATTTCCAGAGTTACAGTGAACTTTTGTAAAAAAACAAAATGGCGAATTACGGCTAAACTAAGCCGAAATCGAAAAAATGTTATACTACATTTTCGACTTATTTTTGCATGTAGAATCTGAATCTGCATAGCCCGATACGCTTTACTGAATCACCCTGTACATCTATAAACAATACTTATAATTGTCCAATTTTAATACATTTTAGATATTTATTATCAGCAAAGTATGACCAAACATGTTATGATAAGAAATATTGAAAAATGTATCAGAAGAAAAAAATTATAATTTGCAATTTTGAAAGAGCCTTCTCAGGAAGTGCACCTGTGAGTCAGCGCGATAAGACACATCCGCTCTTCTCAACAGTGCGACGTTGCCGATACCATTTTCACAGTAAACTCCAAAAATCCCAAGTGCAAAGTTATAGCGCGTGTAGTATAGGTG
>JAGFPH010001757.1:0-30261 GCA_018207615.1 Philaenus spumarius | reverse complement strand
ATAATAAAACTGGTGAAATATAACTTCACTAAATTAATAGTAAAACTTGTTAAATATAACTTCACTAAAATAATAATAAACCTTCAAAAATATTACTTCAATAAATTAATAATAAAACTGGTTAAATATAATTTCACTAAATTAATAATAAAACTGGTGAAATATAATTTCACTAAATTAATAATAAAACTGGTGAAATACAACTTCACTAAATTAATAATAAAACTGTTGAAATATTACTTCACTAAATTAATAATAAAACTTTTGAAATATAACTTCCCTAAATTAAATAAAACTGGTGAAATATAACTTCACTAAATTAATAACAAAACTGGTGAAATATAACTTCACAAAATTAATAATAAAACTCGTGAAATAGAAATCTAACTTCACTAATTTAGTAATAAAACTGGTGAAATATAACTTTACTAAATTAGTAATAAAACTGCTGAACTATTACGTCACTAAATAATAAAACTTGTGAAATATAACTTCACTAAATTAATAATAATACTTGTGAAATATAACTTCACTAAATTAATAAAAAACTTGTGAAATGTAACTTCACTAAATTATTAATAATACTGGTGAAATATAACTTCACTAAATTAATAATAAAATTGGTGAAATATAACTTCACTAATTTATTTTAAAAAAACTGGTGAAATGTAACTTCACTAAATTAATAATAATACTGGTGAAATATAACGTCACTAAATAATAATAAAACTGGTGAAATATAACTTCACTAAATTAATAATAAAACTTTTGAAATATAACTTCAATAAATTAATAATAAAACTGATGAAATATAACTTCAATAAATAAGTAATAAAACTGGGGAAAGAAAAATAATAATATTGTTGGTTATAATTTAACAATTATGCAAAAATAGGCATGTTTTTAAAAGCTGCCTTGAATCTAAAAATTAAAAATAGTATTGTTGATTTTTTTACGAATATATAATATTATAAACCTCTCTATAGACTAATCAATACAACAAAATAAAAGGTGTTTCAAGAAATTGTTTTTGCTAGTAAATTAACACCTAAAATTTACAATTAAGAATGTGAGGATGTTTGTAAATACTACAAATTAAAAATATCCCAATAATTAAATCTCGACTTTTTTTACTATCTCTCATTTTAAATTTATAGGTTACGTTGGGTGGGGAAGGTGTCAAAATAAAAATTGTTAAAATTTAAGGTATATAATTATATTGCGGTCTAAATATGAATTTTTATTGCGGTTTTAGTTCAGCGTTTGAACAATAAATGGGCACACAAGAAAAATTATAAAACAAAAAGTAATTCATTTAAAAAAATAAGTTTGTTAGTTACGGATACATTCACAACTATTAGCCTAACCCTGAAGATATGTTAGTTAAAAATATTGCACAATTAAATAGCTAATGTAATAATAGTGAATTAGTAAGACTTGCTTACAATAAGGCAGTAAAGAAATTGTAATATAATCAAAAATTATTGTTAATCAATAAATTACATTGTTATACCATCACGTCGTTATACTTTATTTAAAAATTTTATTTTATTTGTAATTTCTTAAACCGTGTAATTGTAAACAGTAAAACTAAACTCGTAGGCTATAAAATATCAAATTACTTTAGTGTAGGATAGAATTTGGCAAAAATGTTCTACAAACAATTATTGCAGATATTTTATTCAAACTCGTATAACAAATTATTCGAAAAGAACGTAATAATTGTTGCACAAAACGGATATGGCTACTATTGTAGCATGTAACTAAGTATTAAACTCTGTTTTAATTTTATATACCCGTTTGTTATTGTATCAACTGCAAAAAAAAAAAAAAACACTTCGAAAATCCTTATTTGACTTTGTATCTGTTGTGTGGGAAACCATTCATGGATATATTTGTAAATTAAATAAAAAGATCTTTTATTTATATACAAATAAGGCAAAAGGATATTACCGGAGGAAGTGGGCATTGAGTCATTTTGAATCCAGATGCTCCTATAAAGCCCTCCAATAATCCAGGAAACATTTTCCGAAGGTCAGTGCAAGCTTTGGCCAGTGGAAAGTGCATAAAATTGTCTTTCCATCCTCCATTGCCAAAAACGCTGAAATCTATATCCACCTGAAGTAAATTCAAACAAAGAAATATTTTCATAATTATATCAACATAACCAAATGTAATAAAATTTACTTATAGTAATACTTTTTGAAGGGATAACTTCTATTGGCCCGTTGGGCACTTTCACATGATTAAGTTTGTGAAATCTCGCGTCACGAAAACGTTTTGCGTAGACACAAGTCAGAGCGTGAAGAGGGAATAGGTGACACATAGTATATATAGACAAGTAAGCGCGTGGAGAGGGAATAGACGATAATAATACGTTATTATAATTATTAAGATATTAATATATCATAATAATATTATATTATAATAAGTATACGAAAAATAGGGACCATTATAATGTAAGCATTATTTATTTAGTGACTAATGATTTTGAGTGAGGTATTAGTTAATGCACTCAACAAATAATTATAACAATAATTCAATTTGTAAGGGATAATTATTATAATTATTATATTTGTGCGTTTTAAGTTTTATTCAATATGTAAGGAATAATAATAATTATTATTATATTTATGCGTTTTAAGTTTTGTAAAGAAGATTTGTTTTATATTATTATTATTTATTATATATTTTTATATATAATATATAATATAATAGTATTGTATATTATTATATTTATTACTATATTTATTATTATATTATAATAACTGTCCCTTACGTATTGCATTATTATTAGAACCCTATGTAGATACCTCACTTAAAATCATTAGTCACTAAATAAATACTGCTTAATTTTTTTTTACGTGAGATGAAAAATAAATTGCTTTCAAATTTCTTGCCGGGTCCGCACAGCAAGGTTATGTGAGGTTGGGCCTGGCCGACTCACTAAAAACAACACCTCCTTGTCTTGCCCTTATTAGTTGGGCAGGGTATCACCTTTCAGTATAACTTCCTGACCATCCGGGTCTCTTTAAGTCGACAGACTCTCCTGCTAATTAAATTTACTTCAATGTTTCTAACTTTACTTCTTATAGGTTTCTCACTAGTTCTTCCTTCTTCCGCATCACAACCTGTATCCTTCTATCTTATTCCACTTCTCCTTGCTTTCAAGCATTAGTGGAATTAGGTTTTCCGGCACTATCTCCTCTTCTATTTCACTTTGCAGCTGTTCTCTCTGCGTCTTCCAATCTTTACACTTAAATAGAGTGTGCTCCACATCGTCATCCTGCATACAGCTAACACAAATGCTGATTTCTAGCATTAGTGGAATTAGGTTTTCCGGCACTATCTCCTCTTCTATTTCACTTTGCAGCTGTTCTCTCTGCGTCTTCCAATCTTTACACTTAAATAGAGTGTGCTCCACATCGTCATCCTGCATACAGCTAACACAAATGCTGCTTTCCGTTTTTTAAATCTCCACAAGTAATGCTTAAAACAGCCGTGCCCTGTTTCAAGAGCTTGCGTGACATTGAAATTCAGCTCGCCATGCCGCCTGTCCAGCAACAGTCCAAGATCTGGTATTAGTCTGTGCGTCCATCTTCCTGTTTCAGCCTTGTTCCATTCGTTCTTCCACCTCTGGATAACCTCTCCCTCGCTTCCCAACTAATTGTGGCCTTAGATTTCTTTTGCGCACTATTGAGATTTGTTCTAATTTATTCAAACATTTCTTTCCTCTCCCTAGCTAATAAGTGCACTGGAGGAATTCCTGCCAAGACCAGGACCGCACTTTCCGACACTGTTCTATATGCTGCCACTATTCTTAGCGCTGCGAATCTTTGCACTCTAAGCAGCCTTTTAGTATAGCAATCCTTCTTCATAGCGTCCTCCCAAACAGGAGCGGCATATAACATTTTTGCTTGCATGACGCTAGGCAACAAACGTCTCTTCTTGTTGCTGGGTCCACCTATATTTGGTATAAGCCTTGCCAACTGGCCACCAATTTATGTGGCACTAATTACCACCTGATTTATGTGTGGTCCAAAACTTAGGTGTCTGTCTACTACTATCCCCAAGTATTTCAGTTGTTTCTTCCAATCTATCCTTTGGATATCTATATAGAGGCTTGGGATGTTATAGGACCTTCTTTTCGTTACTAATACTGCTTTGGTTTTGTAAACGGCCATCTCAAGATTTTTAAAATACAGCCAAGCTCGGACCATGTCAACACTTTCCGCCATTCTCATTTCCAGCAATAATCGCGCAGAAAACCTTTCTTCTTGTGTCCATTATCCCTAGCTTGTCTAGCCAAGTTTACCATTTGTGTAATGGCATCAACGGTTGATAGTCCCTTTCGGAAACCGAATTGGTTTTTCGAATAGCTATACTGCTCCACCATATGTTCTTCAAGGCGCTTTAATATCAATCCTTCAAACAGTTTCCCCAATGTTTTAGCTTCTTCCGTAAACATATTATTAATATTCTTTTGGCAACTCCACTTGGCCAAGTTCTCGCGAGCTTTTTTTGCTGATCTTCGGAAATAGGCCAACAATAATTCTCCCCACCCAGCTTTCCTTCTCAAGTTCTGGTATATTTTTTGCGGACTTTTAACTTCTTTGTAACTATTTTGAATGGTAGACCCCATGGGTCTGTATCCACTTCTTCTAATAGCTTCTTCCACTCCCTTTCCTTACTGTGTTTGATTGTCATTTTTAAAACTTTTTTTTTTATAATTATCTATAAGAATTGGGTCTCCTCTCGATCTGGCTGAGATCCTTCTTGCTTTTACGCATTCTTTCCTTAGCTGAGCTATTTCTTCAGACCACCCGTAATTTGACCGAGGTGTGCTTGATCCTCTCTTTAATCTGGGCATACTACATTTTCAGAAATTGATAGATGAACTAGTTCGTCTATTAACCGTCTTTCCTGTATTCCAGATTCGAGCTTCACGGCGTCTAGTCTTTTTACGTTTCATTTTGTGGAAGTTGCAGGACGACTAGCTTGTCTTCTCCATTTGGTCCGTTTATCCCACTTGATTATAAATTTAATATAGTTGTGGTCATTTAAGCTTTCTTCTTCAAGAACCGTCCATTCGGTAACCTGGCTATCCATACCATGACTAGTGAGTGTTAGATCTATAATAGAACTTGCCTCCCCTCTTTGGAACTTCGGTCTGCTTCCATTATTTATTACTGTTAGATCACATGCAGCTATAAGTTCTAGTACCAACTGTCCTCTTCTGTCCAATCTTGTTTCCTCCTAAGTGGGAGACTTGGCATTGAAATCACCCGTTACAACAGTCCTGCCTCTTCCTGTCCTTATACTGGCTTCCAGGGCTTCCACTTCTCGAGAGAATCTTTCCATGTCGACATTTGGCGAGAAATAGCAGCTATAAAATCTTACCCCTCCTACCTCTATAAACACAAAACCATTTGCTGTAGCTTCCCAGGTACTAACTTTCATTTCTGGTTCGGAAATTAAAATAGCCGCTCGGCCAGTCCTATCTTGATACCATTCCCCATTTCCTGGGTTCCCATATTGTTCTGTTATCAACAAGATATCCGTCAGAAATTCAATAGCTGATTGTAGCAGTAGCTGTTGTGCACTCTTTCCTCTGCCTAAGTTTGCTTGAAGGCATCTTATTTCTCTTTCGATATTGTTAGGCTTTCTTCTGTTAATTTATTTTGCTCTGCCTTAGCTTTATCCAAGGCGTTCCGGAAAGACTGGCATCTTCCTCCCCATAAGGTGTTTGAGCTGTTCCTCCTCCAGCCCTACGTCCGCACAAAGAATGCAGCGTTGGTCCTTCTGACATTCCTTAATACTATGCCCCTTTTCCCCGCACTTGTAGCAAGACCCACTTCTATCCGGTCCGTCACAGAACCTCGCATAGTGTCCGTAACCTAGGCACCTAAAGCACTGGGTAAATACGTCCTCTTCTTTATTCTGCAGCTTACCCAACCGATGTTTAACCTTGAAGTCTTCATTAGTTCATAAGCTCTGCTTGCGTCTATCTCAACAATTGCCAACTTCTGGCCTCTACTATTTGCTTTGGAGACAGTTATCTTTATTTCACCTATAGAGCCATCCAGCTCTTTTTGTATAGCCTTTTGAACTTCTTCTGATTTTGTAAGGTCGTCGAGGTCCCTGATTTCAAGTGTCTCCTTTTGCTCAAAGTTTCGGACAGAAGCCGTATCTCCCAAAGCTGTTTTCAGGGATTTACTGAAAGCTCCTTTTGTCTAGCGTTTTACATTTCAGTTCAAGGAGAACATCCCCGCTTCTAGTCCTACGGACTGACTTTATCTCTGTCTGCGAATCTTCTGGTTTTACTTTACGGCGAATATCTCCAAGCACATCTGCGTATGTTTTTCCTACCCCAGGTTTAATAAGGATGGCCTCTGGACGTAACTTTATCCCTTGCTATTGCTTTCTTTTCCTTCCCTCTATGGTATTTTGTGTCATGGGTCCTGGCTTTTTGTCTTTCCGTGGCGGTGTTTCAACGAATATTTCGTCCTTCTTTTGAACCTCTCTAACCGGTCTCTGGACCAATCTTGGTTTCCCAGTTACACTTTCCGGATGCTCATGACATACATTTTGTCAATGTCTTCTTGTTTTTTCTTATTTTTTTCTGCCCGTTCTGCTGGGCTAGATGCTATCCTTTTATTCGTTGTACTTACTTCTTTTGGAGTGGCCTCGTCCTTACTAGGTATCCTTTGCAGACCCCTCTCTGTAGACTTCCAAGAATCTCTAATACAATGCATCACCTTGAATATTTTTCCAATTGAACAAGTCCTGTTTTTACCTTATAATATTTTTCTGTTTGTTATGTAGCAAGCTTCATCTTCTTAACTAGTTCCATTGTTTTCTGTAGTTCTAACTCCTCTTCACTTCTTGACTTTTCCAGGTGATCTTTAATGGGAGACCTCCCTTGAAAATCTCTCTCAATAGGAGAAGAAGTACTTGCTAAATTGTTCGATCCAGAAACAGGGCTGTCCATGACACTTAAACTTACGGTTGTCTGGATAGGATCTACTGCCTTATTACCAAGCGCTTCCCCCTCATTTTCTGCCACTAAAAAATTTCCCTCATTTGACGGTTGATTTGATGGTACGCACATAATTTTCTCATCTTCCCCAGTAAAAGTATCTGGCAAAGATTGACGCCTTTGCTTCGGAGGTGTCCTAAGTACTTTCTTACTCCTTTGGAAAGGATTTAGAATTTCTTCAGTTTTATTGGTGTCCCCTCCTACCTCACTTGTAGATGGTCTTTGTGCCAAGTGATCCACCCTAACGATGTTTCTGTGAGATTGGTCGCCCCCACAATCCTTGCGACCAACACCGGCCACCGGGGCTTTCACCCGATCGGAACCGGCGGTAGAGCTCACCTGGATAGGCTTATCAACGCGGGGTATACGTTCCGTTGGTTTGTCACACATGGTTATATCTCATAGATAAATGGAAGAAAAGAGTAATTTTGAAATGAAAAGATCCCTAGCCCTCAAATACTCTAATAGCATCGGGATCAGAAGAAATTGGTCAAGAGAGACCGTTTGGCCAAGAGAGACCAGATTGGATAGATAAAAGAAATAGGGATCTAACCCAAGACAAGATGAAGAAAGGTTAGATCCAGCGTGGGTACCTCGGGAATGCCAGTTCCCGTACTCACAAGTGTTAGTCCCTGAGGTTATATTTGTGCGTTTTAAGTTTTGTAAAGAAGATTTATTTTATATTATTATTATTTATTATTTATATTATTATATATAATATATAATATAATAGTATTATATATTATTATATTTATTATTATGTTATAATAATGATCCCTTACGTATTTTATTATTATATATAATATATAATATAATAGTATTATATATTATTATTATATTGTAATAATTATCCCTTACGTATTGCATTATTCTTAGAACCCTATTATTGTAGAGTGCATACGCTAATACCTCACTTAAAATCATTAGTCACTAAATAAATACTGCTTACGTTATAAGCACCACTATTTTTCGCATACTTATTAATAACTATAATATTATTACTATATCATAATATTATAATTATTCAATTTCAAAATATGATATAATATTTTTGACAATTTTTTGACTTGTGTAATTTGTTGACCTTTATTCTACTCTAATATTAATACTGATAAAAATATAAATCGGTCATAGAAGTTATCACTTCCAACGTGTGGTCTAAAGCACACCCAATGGTTTTAATTGTTTATTCATTTAATGTGATACGAATCAGAATTAATACACTTATCAGTTGTTAGATTCTAGACGCTAAAGCTTTATTCTATCAATTTATCTTCGCTTACGTCGAACTCAATATTTACTTACATTCCAAATACCTAGAGTTTTTTTTTTTTTAATTAGGAATTTATATTACCTGATGAAGCCATGAACTTCGGCAAAACATTTGTACATTTAATTGCGAAAAGGATTTAATCGAATAAACAAAATTAGTTTTAAAACTTATTGTTTGTTATATAGAGGGTGATTCAGAACTATGTCTCGGTAGCTTATTCTGTAGCTAAAAATAAGAAAAAAAGTTCATATAAACATAGACAAAAAACGCTTCGTTTTCCAGATATCAGCCATTTAGTTTTTTTTTTTTTTTTAATAATTCATATCTAGAGAAATGTTTGTCTGATTAATATTTCTGAGATAACTAATAAGAGTGGAACAACAACTAAATATAAGATAATTAAAGTCTACAATATTGTAAAAAATCTGCAATGAATTGCATTACCTTTTTCTAATTAACTAAGATTTGTTTCTCTTACTTAAAATAATACTATTTTTTATTATTATTTTTTTTATTTTTAAGGCGAAAAACCTGGGTGGTAATCATCGCCTGTTTAATTTTATTTTTTATTATTAACAAAAGATATGAAACAAATATATTGTTAAACATCGCTTTCGAATTATATGTTTTAAATCCAAACTTTAGTCTAAAGGTGAGAATCAGGTTGAAGACCACGTATATGATTCTGAAGTCGTAAAAACACTAAATTTAATTGTTTAAGCCTTTTGCCTTAAAATCATCAAAAACAATAAAAAAATCAAAATAAGTATTATATTTCTAAGAATAACATTTAAACCGACTTATAAGAATTATGCTTACTTCTGGGAATACAAATAGTAGGCCTAACAGGTTACTAAAGAATGGATGTACGGAAAAAGTTTAAAATCATTCATATTAAATAGTTCACTTGAACTAAACATAAAATATGCGTACACAACTTATGGAATAAAGAAACGTGTTAAGAGACTCTATTAAGACGAAACGTGTTTTATATTATACTATAGTCATATTATACTATAGTCATATTATACTATAATCATATTATACTATAGTCATATTATACTATTGTCATATTTATACTATAATCATTTTATACTATAGTCATATTTATACTATAATTATATTATACTATAGTCACATTATACTATAGCCATATTTAAAATATAGCAACATTATACTATAATCACATTATACTATAGTCATATTTATACTATAATCATATTATACTATAGTCACATTATGCTATAGTCATATTTATACTATAGTCACATTATGATATACTCACGTTATACTATATTCATATTATACTATATACATATATTTTATCAATTAAATACAACTAGAATATTAAAACGATATTATACTAATACTCTGTTTGAAAACTTATCAATGTTCTTACTGATAAACTTACTTTCATCGAGTCTCGAAGCCCGTATTTAGCAGTCACATTGGAAGTGTAAGAGTTATGGGTTCTGTTAATTTTTGAAAATCTCGTGTTGTAAAGGAAACCTTGTACTCCAACGTCGTCACATTTATAAGCAGCTCTGAAGACAAATTCATAGGGACCCTAGAAATTGATGTTGCTATTAATTAATATTTATTAATTATTCCATTATTTTTCCATTAAAAACAATACTCCATGTTTTAATACTCCAATTATAGAAATTAACTACAATCAGATGTGTTTGTACTTTTTTAATCATATCATGGATATTCAATAATCTCTATAATACAAACTAGCTGAATGCCGGTGCTTCGCTACAGGGAATTTGTTTTTTTTCATTACTATGATTCATAATTAATCGTAATATTTTCTCTCGTTTTCTTTCATTTATTATTTCACGAAAGTGATTTATAACATGTAGGCCACTATTTTCAATTAGTTTAGTATTTATTGTTCACTGGCTGCCCGTAAATCGTCTTTGTCACGGTATGTGTGCCGAATAAATTAAATCAATAAAAAAATCAGAGCGAAGAAAATCTGCGTTTTCAACCGCTAAATCTACTTATTGGTAAATCACAGTCTTATCTAGAAGTTTGCAGATCACCCAGATATGTCATTAATATGAAAATGAATATATCCGATTGTTTTGATCAGCTTAGGCCTACGTCAAAAATATTTTCTTAAAATTAATAACTTCCAAATTTCAGCTCTCCAGCTTTAAGAAAAGAATATCAATTAATATTTATTGTTTTTAGTAGTTGTTAATACATTTTCAACCCTTAGCAGCCTGTAACAAAATGTAATACTGGTTTATTTATGTATTTTGTAAGAAATAAATGTACAACATTTCAGTTCGCTAGCTTTAAGGAAAGTATAAAAATAAATATTTATGGTTTTTAGGGATTGTTATCACATTTTCACAACCTATAGCAGCACGTAACAAAATATAAAATTCATTTACTTTTTATGTGTGTTATGTAAGAAATAAATGTACAAAATTTCAGGTTTAAGACGTAAACAAACAACATTTATTGTTTTAGGGGATGTTTCAACCCTAAAAGGCCAAATATTTTAATATCCTATCTTAGTGCGCTTCTAGCGCCTATGAGCAATATGTGTACCAAATATTTCACGATCCATGGCGGTATTAAATTAATATTTATAGATTTAAGGGTTGTTACTAAATTTCACCCCTTAGCAGAACGTAATAAAACATAAAATTGGTTTTATTATTTTATGTGTATTTGTAAGAAATAAATGTACAAAATGTCAGCCTTCTAGCTTTAAAGAAAGTATAACAAACAATGTTTATTGCTTTAGGGATTTTTTAAACCCTTAAAACTCATATATTTTAAAATTATTTTTTAATGCGCCTCTAGCGCCTATGAAAATACGTGTACCAAATAACACGTTCTGGGAGGTAGTTTTTTTTTAGATATATAACAAACAATACTTATTGTTAAATCCTTTCTTAATGAGCCTCTAGCCCGTATGCAAAATACGTGTACCAAATTTCTTGATCCTAGGAGGTAGGGTTTTTGAGATATATAATAAACAATTCTTATTCCTTTGGGGTTGTTTCAAACCTTACAGGCCAAATATTTAAAAAAAATCCTTTCTTAAATGGCCTCTAGCCCTTATGAAAAACGAGTGTACCAATTTTCACGTTCTTAGGAGTTAGGGTTTTAAAAATATATATAGCAAACAAAATTCATTGTTTTAGGGGTTGTTTCAACCCTTACAGGCCAAATATTTTTAAATCCTTTCTTAGTGCGCCTCTAGCCCCCAATGACAAAAAAGTGTACTTCGTTTTACATGCCTAGGTGCTAGGGTTTTTGAGATTTATAACAAACAATAATAATTGTTTTAGGGGTTGTTTCAAACCTTACAGGCCAAATATTTTTAAATCCTTTCTTAGGGAGACTCTATATGACAAATACGTGTACCAAATTTCACATTCCTACGTGGTAGGGTTTTTGAGATATATAATAAACAATATTTTTTGTTTTAGGGGTTGCTTCCTTTAATATTTATAGTTTTAGGGATAGTTACTAAATGTTCACCCCTTAGCAGAACTGGACGAAATTTTTAACTATTTTATTTGTTATATGTATGTATCTTTTAAGAAATAAATGTGCAAAATTTCAACTCTCTAGCTTTAAAGGAAATTATAAAAATGTATATTTATCGTTTTTAGGGGTTGTTATCACTTTTTCACCCCTTAGCAGCACGTAACAAAATGTAATACTGGTTTACTTTTTATATTTATCTTGTAAGAAATGAAAATATTACAAACTTTCAGCTTTCTGGCTTTAAGTAAAGTATAGCAAACAATATTTATTATTTTAGGGGTTGTTTCAACCCTTACAGGTCAAATACTATAAAATCCTTTCTTAATGCGCCTCTAGCCCATATGAAAAATACGTGTATCAAATTTCACGTTTCTATGAGGTAGGGTTTATAAGATATATAACAAACAATATTATTTGTTTTAAGGGATGTTTCAACCTAACAGGTCAAATACTTTAAAATCCTTTCTTAGTGCGCCTCTAGTGCCTATGAGCAATAAATGTACCAAATTTCAAGTTCCTAGGTGGTATAGTTTTTGAGATACTGTGATCAGTCAGTCAGTCAGTCAGTGAGTGAGTGAGTGGGATTTGGATTTTATATATGTAGATAAAATTCTGTTCGTTGGTAAGCGCATCACTTGAGAACGGCTAAACCAATTTGACTACTTATTGATTTAAAATGTTCGTAATAGTCCGAGTTAGGTTTTATGAAAAGACAAATTTCAAAAATTCCTGGAAAATTTACAAATTCAGGAAATCTGAACATCCAATTTTCGTTGGGATTTTTGTATGAACTCAAGACCTTAACTCATAAAAACAGCTGTTCGGATAAAAAGCTGAGCAACACATGTTTGTCTACATGCATTACCATAGCAACTTAGCAAATTTATAATCACTTTATTGTTCATCAAAAACCAACGGCCGTTTTACGTTAGATTGACAAACTAGAAACAAACAAAAACCGACGAAAAATGCTTACTGTATTATAATTCAAATCAAACATCGGTTGTTACATATCTATATATACTTAGAGATATGCTGTTTAAAATATTGTTTATACAAAATATATGTTATCTATGAATTGTTTAATACTTTTCAAATCGTATTTTCGCTTCCAAAAATAATAATAATAAACAATTTGTCACCAGGCAAAATCATAAATGTACATAAGTTTAAACATAATTATATTGAAAACTAAACAATCTGAATTAAACTACAAGCCATTAAAAGATCAAATTTGTATCTTTATTTTGATATATAATTGTATATTTAAATACCAAACAGAATCTTATACTAACTACTATACATTTAAAACCACAAACTCTATTTGAACCACTTTGTTACATCCTAAATTAACAAGGATGTTACAAAGTGATTCAACATACCTTAGACATTCAACATACCAACAAACAATACGTTAGATTAAACATAATTATTTTGAAAACTAAACAATCTCAATGAAACAAAAATATAATATTTTTATCATTATCTTTATATATACTGTTTGTAAAAAATTTTAGTATCCCCGTTTAATTTTTTTGCTTGTTAAAACAAACAAATATCTTTTGGGGAACGATACTAACTTAACACAAAGTATCTTTTAACGTTATCGGAAATTTTGAGAATCCCCAAAAATTGGGGATTTTGGGAGCAACTCAAAATTTTTAAATGTAAACCCCCTTTGAGTGACCCCTCATATAGAGAGCTTTAAAAATGTATGCGAATGCTTTATGTTGGAGTCTCCAACGTGTTTCTATCCAAAATGGCAGCTTGTCAAGGTTTTGAATTCAACTCATTCTTGAAACCTGGCGACTAAGATTTTTGGAGTTTCAATTTCACCTTTGGTGACTTAAAAACTGAAACGACTCTTGAAGAAATGATATTAAATGAAGAAGTGGTGCGGGTTTAAAATTTTGAGAACCCGCAAAATTACAGTGCAGGAAGTACACTTGCTTTCATAAGAGTTTATTATTTCTTATATATAATACGTGTTCGCGGACTAAGTGGATCAAGTTATATACAATCGAAAGTTTAAGATAAGAATATACGAATAGTTTTATATAATAATTGTTTAATATCCAAGAATAAAACATCCTAAATGCTGAAAACTACGTGCTGTAATTAAAAATCAAAAAAATATATTTGATGCCAAAACGTGTAATTTCCCCCATTTTAGGTTATTTTTAATACTGAACAATTAAGATATACCAATATTTTCCATATCAAATAATAAACCTATCACTCTATATTATATTAAATGCGTTAAATGCAAACTTCAAAGTACCTATTATATTCAATAGCCATCCGTGAAAGGTTTTATTAAAATGTCACAGATTGTAATAAATTGACAAACAATTACTCAAAATAATGAATATAAGAACAACTATGTCAAAAAATATGTCCTTACCGCTTATTGCTATGCATTAACATTGTTACTACTGTACTTTGTAATTTATAAAAATAATAATATGTTTGACAACAGTTGATACCTGGTTAAATTTGATAATAATGTAAATAATAAAAAAAAATTTAAGTAAGTTAAAAAATGTAGTACAAAAAGTTACATTTAAACATATCTATTTTCAATTGCCATGCTTCAAAACCAGATTTGGAGCCAATTCGAGGAATCATTACGAGTGCTTAGTGTCAGTGAAAACAATAAACGTGTTAAATAAAATTAAATAAAGTGAAAATGTAAATATAAATTTTAAAGTGAGCGTGAAAAGGGAATTCAAAAATATGTAATTAGAATAAAACTTTAATAAATGTATGTCAAGACAGTGTTAGAAATTAAATTAATAATAGAAACGAAATCATATCCAGTAATTAAAAATAATTAATCAAATTCACATATTGAGGTAAACAAACTAATCAATCAAACTTAATATAAAAAAAAAACAATAATGAATAAATAAACTCACAAACTACAAATATAGTATTACAAAGTGGTCCCCTTCATAGGATTAGCTGCCAAGGATTTGTACGTAATTGAAAACGAACGAATATAAATAATTAAAAGATTTGATTTGTCATTAAACTGGTGTTAAATTTTTGACTTTTAAGTTAAAAATTAGTTAATCTCTACCCAAGGTATGTAGACTTGATTATTTTCTGTATTTTACCATTGTTAATTAAATCATTAAATGTTAAGAAACTGCAAATAGGACAATTGGCGCAGTTCTCTTTAGCCACATTATTATCAATTAAATTTTAATCAATTATTATTAAATTGATTATTAAATTATAATCGAGCCAATAGGTCTAGTTTATTTAGAATATGTATTGTAGTTGTAAATATGTAAATATTTCAAAAAAACAAGTTAAGTATTAAATTTAGTGTAAGGAAAGCTGCAAAGAGAAATTATTTGAGTACTTTTATTTATTAATAGTTTTTACTAGAATTAATATCAAGTAGATTCAAGTTGCATAATTAAATTGAATTCGACTTAAGACAATCATTAATAAATAAAAGCACAGGCTATACTGATTGTATTCATACTGATAAAAGGACGGGGCAGAATGCACGTGTGCGATTTGTTATTTTAAAAGTCTCTACAGCGGCATATTTATGACCCATTACGTTTGTTTGTGTTTTTGTGTTAATGTTTTTGGAGTGTTTATGGGTAATATATAGTTTTTTGACGCTCATTAAACAAATGCAAATAATTTTTTTTTTTATTATAAATGGTTTGTAAATGCCTGAAAATAGGGGAAACGTAAGTCTCCGAATAAAGCGTGATCAAAATAGGATTGCGAGCAGTTCAAGGAATTAAGGTATTTATGTAAATATATCCAATCCAGTAAGGCAAAAAACAAAATCAATCATAATAAATAAATTTGTAATAATTTGATTAAAAAACCATGTAAAATGTTTTAATGGCAATTGTATACATTTAATTCAAACTTAAAAACGTCTCTGAAGTTATTTCAACCATTCAGTTGTGAGTCAGACTTCTGAAGCCAAGCAAAGATTGATTCTAAATCGATTCTGGTGGAGCACCCAAATAAAACAACTTTACACTGTTTAAAAATAGATCTTACACGATGAAGGTTTAACCTACAAATAAACTTTACATTGTAGACGCATAAACTAAAATTAACCTGACACAGTTCTTACAAAGACACAAACATGCAAAAACCTAACTTCGGATTTCTATTTTGTCAACTCTAATACAAATGAACTTATTATTGTTAGCACGCTGGATTAATAACTCCATTACTTCTCTTTTAGAAATATAAAAACATCAATGCAGTGTATCTATACTAATATTATAAAGAGATAAATTAGTTTGATTGTTTGTATGTAGGGGGTAATCTCAGGAACTACTGAACCGATTGAAAAAATAGTTTTACTAAAAATATACACTATCCCTGAGTAACATAGTCTAGAATTAATTTAGAATTAAGGGTTGAAACAACCAATAAAACAAAGCTAATAATTGTTATACTTTCCTTAAAGCTAGAGAGCTGAAATTTTGTACATTTATTTCTTACAGGATACATAGAAAAAGTAAACTAGATTTGAATTTTGTCACGTGCTGCTGCTAAGGAGTGAAAATGTCATGAAAATCCCTAAAGAACAAACATTAATTGTTATATTTTCCTTTAAGACAGCGAGCTGAAAATTTGTACGTTTATTTCTTACAAGATACCTACGGTACATAGAAAAGTATAATAGATTGACATTTTGTTGTATGCTGTTAAGGGGGGAAAATGTAGTAACAACCCCTATACAAATTGTTGATTGTTATACTTTCCTTAAAGCTAGGGAATAAACCCTTAACAAATTAAGGTATTTAAAAATAAGAAACCACTATGTTTCATCCTAATTAAAAAATGAATAAGACATATTAGAATTTAATATAAGGGCCTATTTATAACCTGTTTGCATTTGCTTCGAGACTAATCACCACGGAGGTTGGCGAGCGAAGTGAGCATGGATGGGGCGGGGCCCTCTAGTTAATAATATATGTAAGGCATTTTTTTAATAAAAAAGGTAAACTTATTTAACAATTAGATTTTTAAAAAACTTTGTCACTTTTGTGAATGAAATTATTAAATATGTAACAACATATTAAAAATGTTTGCTCACTTGTAGTTCCATAATTATTGTCGTTGTTCATCTATATTGGTTTTCCAGTCCAATTTTTACAATATAAAATTCCCAAAAATTGTACTAATAAGTAAAAAAACGTTTTAAAAGATTGTCTACATTAAATACTTACATCAAAATAATAATTACCATTTAAAATGTTAATGATTTACTCTCACAATCATATGGACAATAGAAAATGTATTAACAATAGTATTTTGTAATCGTAATACAAGTCCCAAATATTTTACTACTTTACAAATACTGTTAATCAATAATATTTCATGAAAACAGAAAGTTCAGATTTGTATATGCCACCCTTACCTTTTACTAAATAATTAACTATTTAATCTATATTTTTTATATAGAAAATCAGTTCTTATTTGCCGAGTACTTACTGCAAAAGGTCTATTACAGTTGCATATTGCAATGTATACAATGAAAATAACACAACTTAAATACACAACGTTACCCATCTTGAAGAGTTTTGTAGGTACTGTAACGGATATCAGTATTTCATTCAAGAGAAGTGCATTAATTTAAAAAATATATATTATCTAGGTTACTTCCTTGCAGGTTATTTAACTATAAGTTATCATTTTACATTGTAGAAAATTTAGTGTTCTTTTTAAAAAAGGACTGAATGATTTTGTTGTCAAACCGGTCCTTCATACTGAAATTTGAAAAAACTAGAACAAGGTCCAAAAGATTGGGGTTTTTCGGCGCCAGTGGAGCACTGCCGAGGTCGAAAACTTAGAATTTTAAATAGTGCCCCTATACATACAACATAACAAAAAATCAGAACTACCCGACCTTTTGCATCTACGGATGTAAAGATGACAGAACTATTAATATTTTAATCAATAATAAACAGAAAAATTTTCAAAATTGTTATACCACAATTATGCTTTACTAAATAATGAACTATTTAATCTAAATATTTTTTATACAAAAACTATATCTTATTTGCCGAGTACTTACTGCAAAAGGCCTATTACAGTTGCATATTGCAATGTATACTATGAAAATAGCACAACCTAAATACACAACGTTACTCATCTTGTAGGGTTCTTGTAGGTACTGTTTGGATTATATTCAGTATTTCATTCAAGAGAAGTGCATTATTTAAAAATTATCCAGGTTACTTCCTGGTTGGTAATTTAACTTATATAAAGCATTTGTTAAACAATAAATAGTACAGTTTTCAAAAGGGAATCAGATTTAGAATTTCCTGTTTTATTATGCCAAGTGTTATTATGTTATTTTATTATTATTATTTTTTTTTTTTTTTTTTGTAAACCTTCAATTAAATAACCTTGTGTTTTGTTTCTCAATGCAGTTTTGTGATTGAAATCAATTTGAAGCCTTATCGATTGTAATTATTTGTCATTCTCTACTTCCTTCATGTGGTACGTGTTATAAATAACTAATACTATATTCCTTATATAATATTCCCCATACAGGGTGTTCATAAAGTCCCTTTAACCCCCTCATTATATTTGTTACTTTAAATAAGTCAACAAAACTTTGTATATATCTTGTGTTGCATAACAGAACAAATTTGTTGACATATTTAACGCTCTATAATATTGGGGGGGCAAGTGAGGTTAAACATTTTAAATATAAAGGTAGGTCATGTAATACACAATTGAAAAGCTCATTAAAAGAGAAACACGATGGCACAAAATAGAGCTTAATATCTTGGTTCATTGATAAACCTAACCTTGAACTAAAGACATATTAAATAAACGGTATCAGTTAACTGACACAAACTTTCTCCCAACTTACTGCAGTCAAAATAATATTGTTTTTAATCATTTTATTTACTACTTTTTAGAACAAAACAAAAAAATAATATTCTACCTACGTCAATCGTATAAAAAATTTATTGTCCCAGGCGGGATTCGATCGCGCGACCTTTGAATTACTGGCCGTCTTCTCTACCGTTGTGCTATCCCTTGCGGCCGTTGCCGTGATGCTAGATTGACAACATAAACTTGTTTATTTTTTAACATTTCCCCATAATTATGAAACGCCGAAGTTTTGATAAAAGCGGATGGTGTCATTTTGTTTGGCATCTTAAGCACTATAAATACTGAAAATTTGATCAAAATCGTTAGAGCCGTTTTTGAGAAATTTGCATTTTTGTCGTTTTTTATGGGTTTTTAGGGGTAAATTACCCTTAAAAATTAAAAATTCCAAAAAATGAAAAAAACGCCTGGAGATATTAGGGTTTAGTACCTACATACCAAATTTCATGAAAATCGGACCAATAGTGTCCCCTCTGGTCGTGTATACATACTGACACACTGACAGACAGACACCACGTTAAAAACACTTTTTTGGGTTCAGGGAGCACCAAAACAAAAAATTCCACTAAAAATATTTTTGGGTTCAGGGAGCACCAACACAGATAATTGCACTAAACAATTTTTTGGGGTTCTGGGAGCACCAAAACAGATAATTCAACTGAAAATTCAAATTCGAACGTTTTTACGAAAACAATACTTTCTCCATATACTACGTATAGGGTGGAGAAAGTAAAAATCCATACTTAGAACAACAATACAATTGTTTACCTTCAATTTTAACAATCCATATTTTTAAACTTAAAATGTTTAACAACTCTTTCCACATTTAAAACGCAAACTAACCAAACTTTCTAAATATAAAATCTGGAAAATCAAAAAACTCAAAATTAAATTAATTGGAAGTTTTTAAATGTAACAGTCGCGTTAATAACTCTTCAAATTATACCAGAAAATCCTTTTATAATTGTTTGTTTCAAGAACTCAAAACACTGTTGTATTTAAAATAAAGAATGTCTGTAAACTGTTTTATGTTTGATACCCCCGTAATGTTAATTATACGGTAAATCGTGAAGAAATTGTTAATTTAAACACGTTTTCAACCATACCTACAAAAATACCTTATTTTACCCCCTCCATATCTCCAAAACTTGATTGCAGCAAAAAAAGTATAGAACAATTTTTGTAGAGAATATAAAGCACTTTAGAAAGTTATAAAACAAACTAAGCTCTAAAGTGAAGGATTTACGATATATTTGGAAAATTACCCAGAAAATACAAAAATTTTCACCTTCCCCCCTCCCACCTCTGACACTATTTCAGTGGAGATTTTTTACCACATTTAGAGCAAAGTTTAATGAACAACTTCCAACAATCAGACCTTAGTTTTTTGGATTCCGCAGTTTAGGTCTAATTTTACTGTAGGCTACTATAAATAGCTCTATTTTGAGTCACATTATCAATCGATGAGGTTGACAGTTGGTTTGTATGGCTCATACAATCCAGACCTTGAGTCACACATCTCAAACCCTTCTCAAATGTACCATTACAATGTCATTCGTTCCTCTCAGTATAACTACACAATCACTTTTAATAAAATTTCCAGTGTTTTATGTTTACTTATATCTTTTAGAACGGGTGTCATTTGGTTTAAACAAAATAATTATTTTTCCTATTAAAACTAGTTTTTGATGTGTTCTCAAAGAAAACTTTTTACCCAGATTCAAACTACCGGTTCACTGGGAGTTAAACTTTTTATGAAATACATTGAATTTCATGATTTTTCAATGACAATGTTAGTTTTTTTGTTCTTATTTTTTTAAACTAAAACAATTTAAGTTTAGCCCTGAAATTTATTTTCTATTGAGAATTCTCGGTTGCCAGATTCCTCTCCATCCTTAACGTTATTTAAAGAAATAGTCAAGTTATTGGTTTGTTCAACCCACCATCCTACACCAACAAAGTAAATACTACAATATTGTATGTACATTTGCTGTCATTATCTTTAACTTAGCTATTATCCTTCATCCGATAGGGAATCAAAAGGGCTACAAAAAAGGTGTCTTGACATTTCTTGTTAAAATGTACGGTTTTTTAGTAATTTAGGTTTGAACCTACTTACTTTTACACACAACCAACTAGAGAGTATGGCAACCGATTCATAAGTTAAAGACCGTCCGTGGACGCTCTCGAATGCTGCGTGACCCATGTCAGCAGTGTCGCCACCATGTGCATCGATAATTTCTCTCGTTGATCGTTAACTATATTATAATTTAAATGTGAATAGCTGCAATGCGACTTTAATCAGATGTACCTTGAAAATAAAAACACGCCATTTATCGCGGCTGCACGGGAATCTATACAAATATTATCAATATTATGGCACAATCAGGCGGTTGTTTAATCCTACGCCATGTGCTGGTGACATTCGTGTTATAGGCAAAAATTATAAAATATCAAGAGAATATTGGATTATCAATAACTTTTTACAAAAATCTGAAACACTACCAACTTTACAAACGTTTCTGCGTGATTAAAAAAATCGTCATGCCACCCCCTCCTTGTATCCACGCTTGGTTTCTGTATCACATGTTTGTTGAATTTAGTACAGTTCTCTAGATTTAGAAAACTAAAAAATTATGTTTTATTTAGCAGTTTGTCAAAAAGGAATCTTTATTTTCCAACTAGGGGCTCTGCCCCTGGATGCTTCGCTCGCAGTTGGAAAATTCGCTAAATAATCTCGTTAAGCTTTGGCTCGTTTGTACAAAGGTGACCGAGCATAAATCAGCTGTTTTATTTGGCAGCTGGCTCATTAAACATTATCTCCGTAAGATTAATATGGGAAATTTGAAGGATTGTGTGCCGGAGCTATTTCTCGGGTGAATAGCGGCTGAACGGATGATTGGATCTTAAATCTGATAGAAATTATTAGTTTGAAATTCAATTTTCTACAAATTTTGTATTTAAATTTTGTTTTATCTCTTACCGTTTTCTTAAAAAACGCGATCAAAGTGGGTAAAAATTAAAAAATCTTTCCCGCCCAAAAGGTGCTTTCAAAATTAAAAACGTTAACTTTTAGCAATTTTTCTGAAAGTTTCTCGTCGAGAGATTTCATTCTAGTATGAGGTCAAGGGGGGTACGATTACGGGAAGTGCCTCATAGTTTATGTCAGTGAATCAGTGAACCCGTCTAGCTTTAAATACGTTAGGCGGAGCCTCCCTTCTCGGATGAATAGTGGCTAAATGGATGATTGTATCTTGAATCTGACGGAAAATCATTTAATTTTCTACAACTTTTGTATTTAACATTTTTCTCTATCTCTTACCGCTTTCTTACTAATCGCGCTCAAAGTGGAAAAATGAAAAAAATTAAAACATTTTTCCCACCCAAAAGGTGCTTCTAAAATTAAAATATTTTAAATTCTGGAAAATTTGCCAAAAGTTTCTCGCCGAGAGCTTTAAATCAAGTATAAGATTGAGGGGGGTCCGATTACGGGATGTGCCTAATAATTAATGTCAGTGAATCAGTGATACCGTCTAGCTTTATATAAGTAGATTTCAATAAAATGGGAGTTTGTATATCTATAAAATTATAAAGTCAAATGTGTACATACGGCTCATTTAACACATACTGCCGATTTCATCCTTCAGCTTTAATACTATATGAGTCGCTGTAAGGTTATGTTTACAGGACAAGGTTTGTGTGCTTATTATGACGTATACGTATACAGTTAGGATAATGTATGACAGCCCCATTAGCTTTAAAAATTACCTTTAAAGCAGAACAAAACCCATGTTACATTAAACTATCCAGGATTTTGTTCATACATTCTTTAAAAAAAACTCTTTTAAAACCTATGAGCAGAACAATGTATTCTATTACCTGTTTTTATAAAACCATACAAATTTCATATAATTTGAAGAAAAAACAATCATATTTTAATAGAAATGTATAGAAATAGGCTGCACATTTCTAATTACAATATTTCATATTATTAACAGTGAAAAATTAATTTCATTTATTGCTATTATAATTTACTACAATACATTTACCACTTTTATTGAAACTCTAAGTATATACTGGTAGTATCTAAATAAGTTAGTTATATATATTAGTTTATTGAAGAAAGTAAATAAATGGCTCAAAGATTACTTCTAGAGTGTAAAAAAAGCCGTAAAATTGAAAATGTTCATAGAAAGAATATTTTAGTATTATATTAAACATTATTATGAGGATATGCATAACTGCTATATAAAAGTCAAGATTGTCAAAATCAAATTATTAGTGTTTAGAGCACTAATTATTTGTTTGTTTATTAATTTTGTTAAATTTACAAAATTACAAAATTCAAAAAACTAGTTTATAATTTACACAAATAAACCCCAATGAAAAGAGAGTAAGGCTGTAACCTACTGCATCCACGTGTATTGTACGTTGTAGTTTAATCAAGCAAATCTAAATAAATATCAGTATGCATGCAATGCATGATAATGTAAAATATATTGCAGGATCCTCTGTTCTGTTGTCTATTTTATAATTTAATTTGCACTTATTAAACATGGTATTAACTTTTAGTACTAAATTTCGGGGTTTGTGAGGGGGGGTTGACAATATAACACCCCCCACCCCTTGGCAACGGCCTTGCTGCTGGTCGAATCGAATCGACACTATTTTGATATATAGCAACTCCTCCAGACGGAAAGTTTATTCTTGTAACTGCAATAATGCAATTCAAATTTGGGAACTCAATATGTAAGTCCCATGCGAGTTTCCGAAAGATAAACTTTATTGCAGTGTTTCAGAACACAGTTATTAAGGTCTAGCGAACAAGTAGGAAAACTGAGACAATTTAATGTTACACAAGATAATCTGTTTAACACTTATACCCCCTGGTCACATATTATGTTATGAGGTCACATCATTACATTATTTACAATGTAAATATCACTTGTTCTGTGTTAAACGTAAGTAGCAGTAAAAGTTTCGAAACGTAAGTTATGGAATTATAAATTATTTAAGTATAGGATAGAATCTGGCAAAAAGGTTCAACAAATAATATTGCAGATATTTTATTCAAACAAAGTGTATAATACAACTAACTCGTATAATACTTTTATGAAAATACATTATAAATTACTTTAGTATAAGATAGAATCTGGCAAAAAGGTTCAACAAACAATATTGCAGATACTTTATTCAAACAAAGTGCATAATACAACTAACTCGTATAATATTTCTATGAAAACCCACTATAAATTGCAGTGCAAATTGTATAAAGATAGTATTGTTTCATGTAACAGTTTATTAGACTCATTATATTTATCATTTTGGTATTACATCGACTTCCAGGAAAAAACATGTTAAAGTAGTTCCATTTTCATGAGGCCTTATTTTGATTTTATATCTGTTGTACGGGAATACCTTAGTGGCTATACGAATATTGAATATCCAGTTCTTTACTTCGTAAACACCCTGTGTACGAATAAATAAATTAATAATAATATAAGTTCAATAAATTAAAAACATTTTTGGTTATAGTTTATGTTTATTATGTGTACTTCTAACAGGCGGAAGATTTAATTTGTCGCATTAATAGTTTTTCAACAATTTACAGTGTAAAAAAATTGGTAGTTATTTTTCATAATGCACCCTGTTAACCTAAATGGTCAGAATTAAATTTACCAAACGGATTCTGAAAGTGTACATTAAAACCTACAATTCGCATATCTTCGATTTTTTAATAATGTTGATAAAGTATGATTAAAATGCATCCGAACATAGCGCGAAACGCATAAATTTGTGACCGACGCCGACGGCAAGAGAGTCCGTGTAGTGGGGGAACCAGTAGCTGAGGAAAGCGTTATACGCGCACTCTGCCGTTATCTTTTCCTCCGCAGTCAGTTCCTCCAGTACCACCGCGCTATGTTCAGAAGCATTTTTATCATACTATATCATACTACAGTATAATTGTTGAAAAACTATTAATGCGACAAAATGCATCTTCTTCCTGTTACAAAGACACATAATAAACTTTCATATTCCGATTCTCTACAAATATCCGATTGCAAGTTTCGTGATCCATTCATAACACCTTATACAATCAAGGGAAAACCCCAAAAAGTCCTAATTTATTGTTATTTTTGTTTATAAAAAATGCGCAAAAGCTCATTGACTGGTGGTTTTTGCATTTTACATACCTATATGATACCCTTAAGGGTCGGCTCTAGTAAAAAAGAAAGCAACCTGCGACTCCCTATAGCGGCGCTAGGTTACGCGGACATTGCTCATCCTAAATTGATTTAAAACCCGCAATTATTCAAATAGGGTTTTTAAAAAAATACCAAACTCTTGGGAACAAAATTCTTAATCCGAATGGCTTGGTAATTTTTCGCTATAATTAATAGTTACAACGGAAAAAATATTTAAAATCACCCTATAGCGGCGGTAGGTTACACGGACATTGCTCGGCCTAAATCCATTTAAAAAACGCAATTGTTCAAATAGTTTTTTAAAAAAATACCAAAATCTTGGGGACGAAATTCTTCAGGCGAATGGCTTGGTAATTTTTCGCTATAATTAATAGTTACAACGTAAAAAAATATTAAAAATCAATGTTTTAAATTGTTAATAAATATTAAGCAAAATATTTTTCTTAATTTTTAAAAAACCATTTGCATGCATATTGACCATAGCTTTAAAATGACATATCGTTAATAATTTTCCGATCAAAAATAAATTAAAAATTTGGATTTTAATTTAACATTGGTCTTATGGAGTGTCAGCCAACATGGCCGACAGCTAGAGCCGACCATTTAACTCACTGTGGATGCCGTTTGCTGTTAAATTTAATAACATGAAAAAATCTCTATTGGTTAGGCTACTTAGTTTGACATAGGTGTTACATCGTAAAAATAGAACAGCCTGTCTTTTATTGAATAACAAGGGATTATAAAAGGAAAAACGTTTTATTTTAAAATTATGTAACATTTATTATAATTTAATAAATTGCGAAGAATACACAAAACACAGAAAGAATATGAATCTCAATCAAGTTACTAGTTCCAGTATATTAATTAAATAACTTACAAAGGCTGTTTATTTAAAAAATATACCTCCCTATAACTACGTTGTATATTACATTTTCCTGAATTCCAAGTTATTTATTTTTATCTCATCTCATATCTTATTATAAGTACAACAATTTTTTGTTTTTGTTTTTTTTATTATATATATATCTACATACATAGGTATCTTAGTAAAAATATGCAATACATCCCAAGCCTGATACCAGGTAACCAGTCATATCCCGTCAACTTGGAAGAGAGACAACCGCCGTTTGCTTTACTTCCGCCCTCCTACTATCAAACCACAGATATGAAAAGTTACCTGGTCTAGCCGAGATTCGAACCCGGTATCTTCTGATCACAAAGGTCCGACGTAACTCATTCAGTTATGGCTTGTACGAAGGAAACATGACTATAAAAACCACATTAGTTATTTGCCACCTAATTGCCTATCTCGCCCCATCTATTCTCTTGTTATATCACACACTGCAATGCAAGCCATAATTTTGTTTTGTTTATTTCCCCATTTTTTTATTTTTTATTTAGTACTTGTTTGTAATAAACTATAACATGAGATCAAAAATGTGATATATAACGTTTTTATAAGGAGGTCTTCATATATGTAAGTAAACCTTATACTTTTATTGTTACAAGGTGAAAGAGATAGTGAAAATGAAATATTGTTTAACATAATAGTAACAATATTACTGTTGTCAGAGGTGGCACTTCTTAGAAGAAACCATTTCTTACTAGATGTTTGCATCATTGTAAGCGTATTTAGGTAGATATGAATGAAACCGAACTATAATTTGTTTTTTTAGAACACTCCTCTAAAGTTAAGTTGTACTCTGAAATATATTCATCTCTACATAGTCCAGTAGACAGAGCATAAAAAGTGGGGTCTGCTGGAAAAAATTCCGAAGTTAATGAAACTTTTATAGGTTGTTCGGAAGTGCTGTGGGATGACCCTGTCAAGTTTTCCAACTCGAGGACCCTGTGCAAATTTTGGGGGGGCCGAAAAACTGCAAAATTTTCGGACTTTTGTTGGTTTTTCACTTATAACTTCTAAACTAAGCGGTTTTCGAACAAAATATATATTTTCAAAGTTGTAGAGCAGTAAATTTTCTACAATTTTTGTCCTTAAACTTCTTCCTAAACCTAATATTAACCGAGATACAGCCGATCAAAATTAGAGACATTTTCTCAAAATGGTAAAAATTGGCAAAAACCTTCGTTTTTGTTCCTCTAACTATCAATTACCATCGGTTCTACAGTAATTATGGTAATCACTCATCAATATCGACATGTTGGAACACGCGAGGGGAGGGGGGGTCCTCTGAGTGGTGCAGACCTCTTTAACCTACAAGCGGCAGACTTCACTATAGTGCAGTCACTTCATGCCGCGACAATACATTTGTAACGCGTGATTGTATGGAATATTTCAACCACTAAAAACCTTCCAATCTCAAAAAAACTAATACCATTGGAAATTTAATGTCTCAAAAGTTATTTTTTGTATTTGCAATTTCTTTCTAAACCGTATATTTACTTGTGTAATCATCGTTTAGAAATTTTACTTTTCTAAACCGCTGACGCGCGTGACAAAACTCGGTGAAACAAATCACTTTTTGTCACATTTCTAAATCGTATAATGGTTAGACAAACCTGTTTTGAACAGAATATCTTTATACCATTGACGTAAACATCTAGTCTTGAAGAATTTGCCTTCAAAATTTTCGTCTCTCTTATAATTTCAATGTTTTGGTATGCTTATGCCAGAGCAGTTCGCGGGCATAGCCTTGCATACGCAGCCTTAGGTGGGCTCATCATTGATCTGTTGCGGGTTGGAAGAAGGAGACCTGTTTGCGCTGGACATTGTTATTTGTGCTTCTTACAATTCGAGAATTGATGCAGAGGACCCATCACTAAAATGTGTGACGAAAAGCTTTCCAGTCTTCTGAATACTGTTGAGTACCAACTGCAGCATTTTGGATTCAATATTTCCGTATGTGCACTCTTATGAAGAACTTCATCAGAGCTGAAAGGACAGGTGACTGGAAACTACACCCACAGAAAATGCAATATCATTGATGGAGGGTTCCCTCTACATAGGGTGGTTTGGACGAAGTCAAGCGAAGCAACATTCCAGGTAGTCTGCCAAAACTACGTGGACTGCATCAAAAGGCACTTTTGGAGCAATGCCATAGTTGTTTTTGATGGTTATCCTAGTGGGATAAGCTACCAAAGCAACAAGGCAGTAGAACGTTATCGGCGTTCCTTGCTGAACCCCTCTACTAAGTTTGTGTTCTCCAAGACAACAGCAGTCAGCACCATCACGCAGGAAAACATTTCTCTCCAACGGCACAAACAAGATGAATTTCATAACGATGCTGAAGGGTGAACTGGAAGCCAAGGGGATCCAAGTCAAGCAGGGAGTAGAAGACGCTGATGTGCTGATCGTACAGACTGGTGTCTCAGTTGCCGAGGATTACGACAGTATTGCCATTACAGGGGAGGACATTGATCTTCTGGTGCTGCTGAATTCTTTGGGGTTTTCAAAGAAAATCGGCTACTTCCAAAAGAGTGGGAAGGGGCTACTTTCCCAACCGTCATTTATTCTTCCCACTCTTTCAAACACTGGACACAGGTGTTCTGCGACACCACGTGTATTCAGCACCCTTTGGAATTTTGAAGAAGAAGGTGATACAGACGTATCAGAAGAACCCCTGCCTCTCCGAGATGTTTGAGATTTTCAAGGACCCCGAGGCAACTCCAGCTCAAATTGCTGACGTTGGAGAGAAGTTCTTGGTGAAACTGTATGGCGGCAACATTGGACAACCTCGATGACCTGAGATACCGCATTTTCACCACTGTCGTGGCAAAGCCGAGCTGCCAACTTGCCAGACTGCCACCAATCAGAGATGCCGCTAAGTACCATTCATTCAGGACTTACCAACAAGTCCAGACGTGGATGGGAAGCCAAGGGGTCTACGAGAAGTTGCCATCTGCTTGGGGATGGTATATTACCAAACAAGGAGGATATTATTATTCTCGTCATCCTGAAGAAGTACATTTTTTATTTTTAAAACCCCCCTCATTATTATTCAATCTTGTAACAAAGTCACCAGTGTTAATTGAGTGATTCATAGACCCCGACAACTTTCAAAACGACGACGACGATTACGAGGATGGTGCAGCAGAACCCAAGCGCTTCAAATTGTTGGTAGCCTAATGAAGTTTTTACACATAAATTGTATATACTTGCATTATTGGACATACTACCATTATTTTTATATCAATTATATTCTTCAATTAATTCTTTAATTAGTCATTGATTTCAACAACCTAATATATGTTTACTGAGGTTCAAGATTATGAGTTGACAGTAATAGGGTAACACGATAACATTGAAATAACTACACTTCACAAAAAAAAAAGCCCTCGCGTGTTCCAACATGTCGATATTGATGAGTGATTACCATAATTACTGTAGAACTAATGGTAATTGATAGTTAGAGGACCAAAAACGAAGGTTTTGGCCAATTTTTGCCATTTTGAGAAAATATCTCTAACTTTGATCGGCTGTATCTTGTTTAATATTAGCTTTAGGAAGAAGTTTAAGGATACCAAACTGTAGAAAATTTACTGGTCTACAACTTTGAAAAAAATGTTTTGGTCGAAAACCGCTTAGTTTAGAAGTTATAAGTAAAAAACCGACACAAGTCCGAAAATTTTGAAGTTTTTCGGCCCCCCCAAAATTAGCACAGGGTCCTAGAGTTGGAAAACTTGACAGAGTCATCCCACAGCACCCCCAAACAACCTGTAAAAGTTTCATAAACTTCGGAATTTTTTCCAGGTACAATGTACATATCTACTGGACTAACAGAATACAATCTGAGCGCCCTCCCTACGCACTTCTTTGATAACTAAGAACATATGGTGGTGTCAGGTATTATTGTACGATTTCTTTGCCTGTCTTCTTTACATGCAGTTGCAGCAATGGTGTGTAAGCGACGAGTTGCGATTGTGATTCAAGAAATTGTTTTCGCTAGTAAATTATTACATACAATTTAAAAAAAGAAGGTGAGGATGTTTAGAAATACTTCTTTAGTTAAATAGAACAGTATTAATAAATAAACAATTAATTATAAACTGGCTTTATTCTAAAATTTTAATTTGATTAAGTTAACGTGAACGTTCCATATTTAAAAAAAATCCCAATAATTAAATTTTGGCTTTCTTGATTACCCCCGATTTTAAATTAAACATTTTTTAAATTACGTAGGGTGGGAAGGTGTCAAAATAAAACTTGTTAAAATTTAAGGTATACAATTATATTTTGGTCTAAGTAGGGGGTTTTTAATACGTTTTAATTTCAGCGTTTGAACTATAAATGGACACACAAGAAAAAATATAAAACAAAAAGTAATTCATTTAAAAGAATAAGTTTGTCACTTACGGATATATTCACA